>JAAIXJ010001300.1:0-16564 GCA_013403705.1 Heliconius hermathena | reverse complement strand
CAGTTATACACATTATATGAATATTGAATTTAAAAAAAAATTACAGGAATAAAAAGGAAAAAACAGACTACCCAGAGAAGAATGGAAAGAATTTGCCTAGGTTTAAAATTGGGAGATAAAGTTAAAAACGTTGACAATGCTATAGTATTTAACCACAATAATAAGTTAGGTACGTGTAAGGCATATACTGCAAAATGTTGAAATAAGTTTTAAAAAATTATGCAAACAGGAAATAAAAAATTACGCAAATAGGAAATAAATTAACTAGAAATATGAGTACTTTTAAAAAATCTCTAAATATCATTAAAAACTAAAAACATACATTTTATATATAACAAAATATTCTTTTCCGGCTGCCCGAAACAAGAAAAACGAGATACAAAAGGTCTCCTTCAAAAAAACAAGATACAAGAGGTCCAAAGGTATGACATTTTCGGAGATCAGAATCGGCCTTGAAAATAACAACTGCGCAGCGATACTATAGCGATACTACGATAAATTTATAATATTTATTACTAAGAACACTTGAGCGAGGAAGAGCTTAACTAGAACTGATGTCACAAAGGGGTTGAGGAAGGGGTTTATAATAGCTTAATTATTATACATAATTATTAAACATAATTAATATTTACATTAATGTTAATGTAAATATTAATTATGTTTAATAATTATGTAATGTTAATAACAAATGATAAAGTTTGGGGAAAAAAAACAAAATGGTAAAACTAACGTTACATTACATAAGTACTTTCAGTATAAACATTCCATTGGACTCTTTCATGGCAAACAATAATTTCTATTGAATTATAATTTATCTTCGAATACAAATATATTTATATATATGTAACAAATATAATATAAAAAAAATTACAGATAAACGGGTCATTAATAAAAAAACCTGCACTTAGAGTAAGCCAAATCTGTAAATTTTGCGACCTTGGATTTCGTGTTGCCTTCTTGTTTGCCTATTGTTAACGTAATTTTTAGTAAATTACTTTATTACGAAATACGGAAAATACGTTATTATTTTTTTTTTAACTGTAAAATCTTTTAAGTACCTAGTTAGTCTTAGGTTAGATTTGGTATAAAATGATGTAACCTAAACTGCACTTAAACTAAAACCGCCAAATCTGTAGTTTGTAGTTTAATTTATAACTCTACAAACATGCCAGATGTGGTACGGCGAAGTAGTTAGTAGAACGTACCACGAACTGAACGTTGGAAAGAGTCATTACAAAACAATTTGGAAGTGACGTAAAGAAGGGGGAGGGCTACAAAGTTGTAAAAAAAAGTCCCAAAAGTCCCCTCTTCAGCTCTCGTACTATATGAAGTTATGAACTACATTGCCATTTTTGTAGGGGCGCAATTCTTTTTGCAAGAATCGTAAATCGTATAATCCCGTTATTTTCTCTTGCTCTTATAAGATTATTGTGTTACCATTGATGACATCCTATTAAAGAAATAAGAGGTCCAATTTATTTGAGACCAGTCGTGGCGCTTGGTGCTTGGGCACAAAATGTAAATGTCAACGCTATTGTTTGTAGATTCGATTCCGCTCGAGGAAATAAAATGCTTATTTAGATTTTTTTGATTTTCATTTCTTCGCTCTGGTGTAATAGCAAAGCGCGGCATTAAGCCCCACAATGCCTCAAGGTATTCGTTGATTTTGACACTACAAGAATAATGAAAATATTAAATATTTCACCCAACCCAGAACTGTCGCGATAACAGTTGCACTTGCTTGTGTCGCTTGTGCCACAACGGCCTCAAATTAGGTACTTTATAAATGCCTTGATTTAAGAAAAAGAAAATATTTATAATCAGACACCTGTGCAAATAGGAAATATTGCTAGCTTTGTCCTGTGTTATGTCTATACTACGAATATGTTTCCTTGTTGTTGATAGCTGCTCAATAAAATGTATAATTCTTCTAAGAACATTTCTTTTGTATAAGAATATGTGGTAAAGCGGAAGTCAATCTCTAAATAGAATAAAAATACTATTAATGCGTGCCAAATGTTAAGATTACAAAAAATATATATAATTGTGAAGAATATAGACACTCTTTCGGAATCTGTGGGCTCTAACAAAATAATTAAGTGGATTTGGACCAAGCACTCTCTGTAGCAGGCTAGAAATAAAATCCTAACTTTAATATTGTTTAATTAATTATTATTGATTAGTATCAAGTATGACGAAGGTGGATGGCGAGAGTTCTTCAGTGGGACGGAAGTAAAACAAGAGTTATGCCACTATGTTTATATTCGGAGGTTTACAAATTTGTGTCTCTCGTACAATCGATACATGCTATTTTATACTCTTTTTAAAATACAATTACCCACTTTTACAATTTATATTTAGACACGTTCCATTTCTCGATATCAAATAATTATACTTAAAAATAACAAAAGTATTATACTTTATATGCTAATACTAAATTATTATTGATTATATTTTATTATTATTATTATTATGTATATTATAATTATCATCATATATTATTATTGTTAGTTAACTCATATTGAAGTATAAGACAGAATATAATTATATTAAATAGCGGGTGGTGCAATGCGAGGTATTATATTATCTGTTACACAAGTGATTAATGCAGCTGAAATTTCTAACCGCATAGTAATTATATCATCTCCATCACGAGTATACTTGGCACACTTTTACAGTACGGTTTTGCAGGAACTTCCTTTCATGTGCCACATCTTGTAGTCGCCTACAAGACTACATAAAAATGTATATATCAGATCACTCGTTTTCCTTGTCTATTTAAAAACAACACATTATGTATGTAAATTTATCGTTATTTGTCAGCCTTCCAATCAATGGTTTTGAATAAGTACGTACAAAAAAAATGGTATAAAAACTTGTTAACAAAACACATTTTATTTCTATGCAAACTATATTGATAATTGGTAGCCATACTGTTTAATTGAAGGTCACAACTTTTACGATTCAGTACAACTTCTAAAAACTTTTAAGCCTTAAAAAAATAAGCCTGTTAATGTTTTAAAGTTAATGAAAACGATTGTACTCGCGCTTTTTTTGCGCCAGAACCAACGAATACGATTCTCAACAAGTGTGCCAGACCCCGCAACTCCACTCGTCGGTGTCTCGAAACTAAAAAAAAAAGGAATAGCCCCCATTTGAATCGATTGCGCTAGGTCCCAGAGCTGTATCTCTAACCGTTCCAAAGATAGCTTTTCTATAATAAACTATTCTTACTAACTGTTCGTCTGCGGTTTCGCCCGCTTGAACTATACGATTATGAAACGTTTGCATATTTCATATCTATAGGGATACTCATGCGCAATAAACATAGTCAAACTTTCATTGAAAATTTCATAAATATCGGTTCAGCTGTTCCGGAGATTAGCCATCACNGGCCGCTGACTCAACTTTATGAGACATATAAAAACTATGTTTTTCAAAAATATTATCTTTTAAAGAATCTAAAAATTCCACGATGATGTATGTTTATCTCTGAAGGTTGAGCCATTGTAACCATTTTAATATAATTATTTTTTTTGGATTATTGTAAATGTATTTTCTATAATTTCGTTTTCAATCCTTATCAAAATAAATATAATAGTCACCTTTAGCGTTTCATCTAGATTAAAATTATATTTTACTGTACATCATTCTAATAAATACTGAAGGAGATATCACTGATTTAAAATGAGCTAGCCTACGAACCGCACGGTATGACCGACCTGAACGGGCAAACGACGTTGACGATTTTGTAAATTTTTATACATTATCGATCTACTGTTAATTTTTATGTGGTTATTTTTTGTTTATTATTAATTTATATTTTTCTTTGGTTCTTTGTTTATTCGAGTCGTAGATTAGTTAGATTTTTACTAATTTCTTGGTGTGGTGTAAGTTTCGTCCCTGCGCGGCATCGGCATAGTATTATTTAAGTATTAAGGAAAGAATGGAATTTCAGTTAGGTTATCTATACCGTTGTTATACATTTAATAAATCGTAGTTTTAGTTTTTTGGGATTTTATTTGATATTGCTTCCAAAAATTATCGAATTTAATGTAGAAAGGAGTTTATTTATTTCATATAGTATCTATGTACGCGAGCAAGGAAAACGTGTAAAAAGATTTTTCCCGGGTAAATCAGTAAAATCGATCACTGAAAGTCCAATAAAAATCAGTTCAGTTGTTCTAGATATTAGTTCGGGGAAATAGAAAGACAGGCAGACAAAAAATATAACAATTATTTTTTATTGTACTTGAGTATTATGTTAATAACCACGTGCACTTGCAAAAACATAGCACAACTCATTTAATTTTAATATTTTTGAATATTTATTTTACTTTGATAATATTGATAATGTAGCTGGTTTTGTTTATTTTTTTTTTTAATATTTTACTTTGGTTACGTTTACTTATTATTTTTGTTCATTTAAATAAGTTAGATATTTTTTCTAATAATAAAAATTTTCTCTACTTATTATTATTTTTCGGATTATTATGATCATTTAGGCTTATACTTTCTTACCAATCCTATTAAAAACTGAAAACAATTTCATAAATATATTTAATAAACATTCGTATAGTTCAAGCGGGCGAAGCCGCGTCCGGGTCCGCTAGTTTCTTTATAAATATGTAAAATAAAAAATATGACATTATACATTTCAAAATGTAGNTCAAAAATTCTTTGACGATAATGTCGTAAAAAAAAGTCATATTAGAAGTCATTATAGTTGTCAATCGATTGTGCTTATTAAATCAGTAATCATGTATTTTAAGCGGGCGAAGCCGTGGGCGAGCCGCTAGTTTATAAATAAGAATATACATAAAAACTTTCATATCGTAGTCATCTATCAGACATTGCCGGTAATATTCAGTTCATATTTTATTTGAATACAACCATCAACCTTTTATTAAATTAAATTATTAAATTAAATTATTTTGAGGCCGGTCGCGGTTAAGCGCGGCGTTGAGTTCTGCCACTCAACATGCCTCCAGAATTCGGCAGAAAGTGGGGAACGGAGTGTCTTAACACTAGGTTCCCTCTGCCTACCCTGCTGTGTGCGGGATACAGCGTGAAGCTAATAATAATAATAATAAAAAAAAAATATTATTTAATATTTAATAACTATATTTTTTTATTTTCTTATAAACCACAGCAGAAACGAAGATATGCGACGACTCAATAGAAACCACATCTTTTTTGGTGAACACAGTAGCTTATGTATGTTGCTGGGGAAGCAAACGCTTCTTATATTAGTCTATATAGTTATACTCATATTTTGCATTTTAATAAATTTTATGACAAAAAATATAGTTTTCACTGTATTAGATACTGTCGTCCGTTCCACTCATGGGACTTGCATATTTATATGTAAGTAAACACAATAAGAAATATCATTACTATTCTAATTATACAAACAGTAAAATCTGACTATAACCTACAATAATTAACTTTATTAAAGTTATCTATAAAGCAATCCAATAACTATGTTGAGAAGTTTACTTATAAATTATAATATATAATATGAATGATGTTTTAGCAGATTCTCTCTATAGAACGTGGAAACATAAAATAATAATGTTCATATATGAAATAAAATATTTCATACAGTACAATAATATGAAATCAAAACTAATATGTTATTTGAGGAAGCACTTTCGTAACAAGAAATGTGTATCTGTTTCAAAGAATAATAAGAACTTTGATTTTCGCGTTTATTACACATTTTAAATGTGTGTACCTAGGAACCTAGTATTAAGATACTCCTTTCCACCAAATTCTTGAGGCATTGCGTGTTGAGCGGCGGAACTCAACACCGCGGTTTGCCTCGTTGCCAGAGCGAGAAAATATTAAATATTTTACTGCGTCCCTGCGTGGATTGAAACCACGCCCGTCGCTCTTACAGTCGCATGGGCACAAGGCCCCTGCGTCACGGCGGCCTCAAAATATTTTTTAAAATAAATAAAATATGTAGTCTTTAATTTCAATTTGTGGTGTGCTGTCGTCTTTATTGCCGAAGTCAAGAACAAGGCCCAAAAAGCCAAATTTATAAAAGCTAATGCCGCGTCTTTTCCCTTTTTAAATTACAAACCACTAAAATTGAAATTTTATCACTACCTAAATATTTTTTTATACTAAACTGAATTTGTGAAAGTATGTAGACTTAGTTTTCATCCACCTTCGTAATTGCATTTAAATACTGTCGACTTCTTTTAAATCATTGTAGTAAAACGGAGAGAAATAAGTCAATAATTTCCTTTTTGACATCTTGTGCATAATGTTATACCATGTACGTTTCCGCAATAATAAGAAAATCGCAACATTAGAGAAAAATTTCTCACCTTATGCCCATTACATTTACAATAATACATTCTTGGATGTCTTAATTTAGATCCCCGTTCTCCTTCTTCCTTTGTATGGACAAATGTTAGGAGATTTCGCCGTTCTCTTAACAGTGCTCCCAGTCCTAATTCCAAAAATCCCTCTTTGAAGCTTAATGATTTGCTAACAAACTAGCACGTCCTTTTGTTCCATTCCATGATTTATTTATATCCCCTCATTTAAATCTACTCAAGTGTTCGGTAGAATTTCAATGGATTCAGGCTGTTGTTAGTTAACTATTAATTCTTCTATTATTTATTTGTTTTTTGTTTCGCTTAAATTTATCGAATGGTGTCAATTTTCAATAACACTCTTGTAAAAGTTAAAACTAAATCATGTAACAAATGTTTCCTGAAAATTTAAGATCCTTGAGATGTTGAGCGGGTGCAAATGAAAAAGGACAACAATCTCTCCATCTTATTCTTAAAAAAAAATCTTATATTTAAAGATAAAGAAAAAGATATCCGTCCACGTACTGTAACAGTATGTACCTTGGGTACAAGTTAAAAATAAATAAATAAATAAAATAAAATATGCATGGCTATACACATAAATAACATAGTTAATTATGAATAATACAAACTATATATTTTTAATAATAAATTAATCGAGACGAGTTCGTGTATTGTCGTCCGTCGTTCTGTCTATATAGGTGGTGGTGATGCTGGAAGGCAGCGGTCGAGTTGAACTCTTAAGTACTACGGTACTAATAAATATGATGCACATAAAGACTCGTACCAAGTATATTATAAATATAATATAATAATTCGAAGCCTATGATGGCACGATCTTTTAGGATCGAATTTCTTATAAAGGCAATATATGTGTAGGGGCGACACATATTGTGGATCCAAGATCTTTGACCAATATTATAATATTGTATGTTGCTTGACGTCGCGGGAGCTGACGTGATGGGCTTATGCGAACTGTTATAGCGACATTAACTATGTCGTGGCTGATGCCGTCTCGCAGTACGCTCGCGATACGTAAGCTGTGCTTGTATGGCGTTGCTCATTGACATATTATATACCACTTCTACGACTTGGTATAAGACTAGTAGGTGTGTGATGCTATTTTATGTTCCAGCTCTGGTGTATGTAGTAGTGTCCGCCCTCATACGGGTTCTCATGCAAGCTAATATTCTTTGCAATATATTTCGCCATCGTCCTTTTTCATACTGAATGTGCGCTTCTAATGATATTGCAATTTCCGTTTTACTTGTTAATCTACGTTATGTCTCTTTCCAAGCTGTAAGTATTATAATTTTGGGGGATTTGGACTTCTTTCGTGACTAATCAAATTATCTAATCAATTTATCTTTTTCCTTTCATTTATTAAAACTAGCAGTGGAATTTGGTGCACTAAATAGGAAGCAACATAAGCAATACGCGGCATTGTTTTTTGGTGAATGTAATAACCAAGATCTGTTAACTTCAGTTTCTTCTTTTTCATTACCGACTCGTCGAGAAAACCAAGATCCTGACATTAGGCGATTAGTCGATGTTATTGCTGCATTTAAACTGGCTTTGTTTTGAAATGTGCTAGGTTCAAGAATAATCATTTCTCTTCGAAGTTGGTGTGATATTATAGGAAAATTGTTGCTAAATTTTATATAAGCCTCATCCTTGTAATTCAGAACGTCCGAAATTAAAACATGTCTTTCTGATGTATTTTCTGGGCTTTTCATCAGATGTGAATACAGATTTAGCATTTGGAGCACCTTCTTCAGAGTCTTGTATTTGTTGTGTTGAGTAAATACATAAAAATTTAGCAGTAGTAGGTGTACAACCTGAATCTGGATCTAACTCTAAATCTGATTTCACATTTTCATCCTTAATGTCCTTTGGATTTCCTTTTTGCATTTAGAAGTTTTTTTTTTGTTTAAATATTGAAGAAGTACAGAATGCTAATATTTTTCAATGATAATGCTTATAAAGTATATTAAATCAATAAATAAAATATTACGCACATTACCATGCCTTTGTGACAATATTTATACTTTTAGTGGCATACCTACACTTTGCTATGGCAAACGCCAACGCGCATTATTATATGCGTCAATTGATACTCTAGAAACATAAAATCTTTAATTGTCGCGATTTTTATATATTTTAAATAAAACTTTTAAATGTGATTAATAATATAAAAAATAATAACCTTTTATTTCTTGCAAAGGCAAATTTACAAAAAGGTTTTTTTTTTTCGCGTGTATTTAATTTGGGGTAAATATCCAATGCGATATTTAAATAAAATGAAAGTTAAAAAGTTTTTCGGACCATTTGGCGCCCCTATGTGAGTAGCGCCCGAGGCAAGATGCCCCCCCTTGCCCCCCCTCACTACGCCACTGACTTACATATAAATATGCAAGTCCCATGAGTGGAACGGACGACAGTATCTAATACAGTGAAAACTATATTTTTTGTCATAAAATGTATTAAAATGCAAAATATGAGTATAACTATATAGACTAATATAAGAAGCGTTTGCTTCCCCAGCAACATACATAAGCTACTGTGTTCGCCAAAAAAGATGTGGTTTCTATTGAGTCGTCGCATAACTTCGTTTCTGCTGTGGTTTATAAGAAAATAAAAAAATATGGTTATTAAATATTAAATAATAATTTAATTTAATAAAAGGTTGATGGTTGTATTCAAATAAAATATGAACTGAATATTACCAGCAATGTCTGATAGATGACTACGATATGAAAGTTTGTATGTATATTCTTATTTATAAATTATGTTCACAGAATATCTTTTATTTTTATGAGTGTATTCGAATAATGAATACCTAAATAACTATCTATTCAAATATTCACGTGAGCTTAGAACACACACATGAAATATATAAATATTATTTAAAAATATTGTATATAATGAAATATGTCAGACATAGACCATATTTATATGTGAAATATAATCCCTTTACTTTTATTTACTTACTTGGTTACTCTTTTTCGATAAATTATCGCAGACGGTGGCACCTTCATTGCTATGACCAGCTAAAATTCTATTAAGTATATCTGGAAGGAATATGTAGAGGCCATTTATCCTAAAATATATAAAACATTGAATTAGTGCTATATTTAACATAACATAACATTTATAATAGAGGTGATTTGATATAAAATATAAAAATGTACTTATTTTATAATAATTTAAATGCTGTCGTAATAACTTACGTATGATAATTAATATTAGACTTTTTTGTAAAGATGTTCATAATTAATTTAAATAGATATTTACATATAGTAGTAGTAAGTAATTTATTTATAGTACGGGAGGCGAAGATGCTAAACTGAGATTTGCTCGTGCGTCATAGAGACCTATTGGGTTGCGAAGCTTAGATGATAACAAGAAAAAAAGTCACACAATATATATCTTTTGATCGGTGGGGTGAGCGGCTATAGATTTTCAAAAATGTAAAAAAAAACTGTTGCATGGAAATACTCGAGCGCGTCAGATATTGATATCATTAATTTCCTACGTATTATTAAAAATGTAAATACGTTAATCTGACTATTTCCGTGATGGAGTAGGAGTAAAAAATGAAAAAAAAAATCATCGAGCGCGTCAGATTTTCTAAGGGGATGTTAAGTGAACCTGAAAAAAGCTCTTATATAATAATCTGACGGTTTAGATGTGACGCAAGCTCGCAACCATTGTTGGAATGTGCAAAAAGATTTCGTCATTTTGAAATACTCAAGCGCGTCAGATTAAGATATATATGGTTCATCTTCATGCCTTAGACGTGCTATCTCATAATTTGCTGAATCTGACAATTATAAATATTTTTTTAAATAAATAAAATAAACAAATCAGCTTTACGTTGTATCCCGCACACAGCAGGGTAGGCAGAGGGAACCTAATGTTAAGACACTCTGTTCCCCACTTCCTGCCAAATTTTGAAGGTTAAATTGAGGCTCAATTGAAGAAGAAATTGAGTGATGAGTGGCAGCACTTAACGCCGCGATTTTGCCTCGACACCAGAGCGAAGAAATGGAAATATAAATTTAAATAAATATTTCATCTGCTCGAATGGGGATTGAACCCACAACCAGTCGGTTTTACAGTCACATTCTGTGCCCCTGCGCCACGACTGGCCTCAATTTTTTTAATTCATTGAACGTAATCAATTGAAAAGCTCAAGAAATAGAATGTAAATAAAAGAGTCTATGTTTTAAGTAGAAATATTACAAGTTTATAAGAAAATATTTTTTTTTTTTTCGAGAACTGTTAAATTTTTAAATTTCATTATCTTATTATATTTTTTATAATTCTGACGACAAAGATTCATCGGTAGAATCATTTTACTCCTCTGACTCGACTGACATACGGAGAGAGGAATATAGGCAACTCGTAGCTGCATTAAACTTTATCGATCAATTTTTATTACTTCGGCTTGTGGAATTCATCAGATTATATATTATATTAATATTTGAATATTCTCTTAACGATAAAAGAAAAATTAGCCACACTCGAAAATAATTATATTATAATTTATAATTATAAATATTTTTTTTTACAACTTTGTAGCCCTCCCCCTTCTTTACTTCACTCTCAAATGCTCAGATTAGTGGAATATACACGATTTAACATATAACTAACTTACTCTACCTTAATCTGACGCGCTCGAAAATTTCAAATGACCAATTTTTTTTCTAATCTGATCTTTTTTTTTGATTTAACCTAGACGGGCGGCCATATATGGGGCTCATATTTGGTGAAAGTACGTAACCGAGTACAAGGAATCCCCAGTATATTAATCTGCCGCGCTCGAGTAAACCCCAAAAGTCCCCTCTTCGCTTCCCGTTCTATTACGCATTAGTATTAAATCTCAACTCAATGTAACATTACATTTATAAAGAGAGAGCAAATAGTAGAACTGTAGGGCCAGACCTTCTTTATAGGATTTAGAGGTGCCTGACTGAGTATCTAAAAATTGAGCTTTATAATTTATTGAAGGTTTGAAAAATTCAGAATTCTGGTTTGCTTGTTTCGGCTCTGGGGTCAATACTAAATGTATTAAAGTAATATTTTACATTTTTTTCAACTTACATAGCAGCACTAAAGAAGAGAACTCCAGTTAAAGTCAACCACTTCATGCTATTGAAATTTTAATAAAGGTTTCGTTTGGGTTATAAGAGAATTAAAAAACGAAGGGAAAGAGTCAAATCTCTATAACGCTTTGGTAGTATTTCTCCACTAAAAGTGTACGGAACCCCTGCTAGGTATACTAGACTTTAATGTAATAGAAAATTATGACTTCGCTATACATATATATGTGATGTGATCTTTCTTTAATTTACGAGATCATGTACCTATATTATATATATGTATAAAACACATATGTAGTACATTCTGTCTAACCAGATAACATAAAGGATATAATAGTTTTTTCACAACAATAATATTGTGATTACAATGAACATATGTATAAAAATGAAATTATTATTATCTTTATAAATTTAATTACATTTTCTTAAGAAAATTTTCAAATATTCTGTGTCTTTGATAGCTCCCAAGTTGGCGGATATTATTAGGTAATCATAAACAAGATGTTTTAATACTAAAAATTCATAGGTACAACTGAGTTACACAATTTTTTTTTGATTAAGTTTGTAATGTACATATACATTTATGTATCCACATATTACCAAAATTTAAAGTATCTGTTTGTGCTTTCGAAATAACAGTGCTTTTTCATGTGCATATACATGCAACTGAAACACAAAAACGTTTTTAAAATTTTTGTCTCTCTGTGATGGCTAATCTCCGGAACAGCTGAACCGATATTTATGAAATTTTCAATGAAAGTTTGACTATGTTTATTGCGCATGAGTATCCCTATAGATATGAAATATGCAAACGTTTCATAATCGTATAGTTCAAGCGGGCGAAACCGCAGACGAACAGTTAGTAAGAATAGTTTATTATAGAAAAGCTATCTTTGGAACGGTTAGAGATACAGCTCTGGGACCTAGCGCAATCGATTCAAATGGGGGCTATTCCTTTTTTTTTTTTAGTTTCGAGGCACCGAAGAGTGGAGTTGCGGGGTCTGGCACACTTGTTGAAAAACGTATTCGTTGATTCTGGCGCAAAAAAAGCGCGAGTACAATCGTTTTCATTAACTTTAAAACATTAACAGGCTTATTTTTTTAAGGCTTAAAAGTTTTTAGAAGTTGTACTGAATCGTAAAAGTTGTGACCTTCAATTAAACAGTATGGCTACCAATTATCAATAAGTTTGCATAGAAATAAAATGTGTTTTGTTAACAAGTTTCTATACCATTTTTTTGTACGTACTTATTCAAAATCATTGATTGGAAGGCTGACAAATAACGATAAGTGTTGTTTTTAAATAGACAAGGAAAACGAGTGATCTGATATATACATTTTTATGTAGTCTTGTAGGCGACTACAAGATGTGGCACATGAAAGGAAGTTCCTGCAAAACCGTACTGTAATAGTGTGCCAAGTATACTCGTGATGGAGATGATATAATTACTATGCGGTTAGAAATTTCAGCTGCAGTAATCACTTGATACTAATCAATAATAATTAATTAACCAATATTAATGTTTGGATTTTATTTCTAGCCTGCTACAGAGAGTACTTGGTCCAAATCCACTTAATTATTTTGTTAGAGCCCACAGATTCCGAAAGAGTGTCTATATTCTTCACAATTATATATATTTTTTGTAATCTTAACATTTGGCACGCATTAATAGTATTTTTATTCTATTTAGAGATTGACTTCCGCTTTACCACATATTTTTATACAAAAGAAATGTTCTTAGAAGAATATACATTTTATTGAGCAGCTATCAACAACAAGGAAACATATTCGTAGTATAGACATAACACAGGACAAAGCTAGCAATATTTCCTATTTGCACAGGTGTCTGATTATAAATATTTTCTTTTTCTTAAATCAAGGCATTTATAGAGTACCTAATTTGAGGCCGTTGTGGCACAAGCGACACAAGCAAGTGTAACTGTTATCGCGACAGTTCTGGGTTGGGTGAAATATTTAATATTTTCATTATTCCTGTAGTGTCAAAATCAACGAATACCTTGAGGCATTGTGGGGCTTAATGCCGCGCTTTGCTGTGACACCAGAGCGAAGAAATGAAAATCAAAAAAATCTAAATTAAGCATTTTATTTCCTCGAGCGGAATCGAATCTACAAACAATAGCGTTGACATTTACATTTTGTGCCCAAGCACCAAGCGCCACGACTGGTCTCAAATAAATTGGACCTCTTATTTCTTTAATAGGATGTCATCAATGGTAACACAATAATCTTATAAGAGCAAGAGAAAATAACGGGATTATACGATTTACGATTCTTGCAAAAAGAATTGCGCCCCTACAAAAATGGCAATGTAGTTCATAACTTCATATAGTACGAGAGCTGAAGAGGGGACTTTTGGGACTTTTTTTTACAACTTTGTAGCCCTCCCCCTTCTTTACGTCACTTCCAAATTGTTTTGTAATGACTCTTTCCAACGTTCAGTTCGTGGTACGTTCTACTAACTACTTCGCTGTACCACATCTGGCATGTTTGTAGAGTTATAAATTAAACTACAAACTACAGATTTGGCGGTTTTAGTTTAAGTGCAGTTTAGGTTACATCATTTTATACCAAATCTAACCTAAGACTAACTAGGTACTTAAAAGATTTTACAGTTTAAAAAAAAAATAATAACGTATTTTCCGTATTTCGTAATATTGTAATTTACTAAAAATTACGTTAACAATAGGCAAACAAGAAGGCAACACGAAATCCAAGGTCGCAAAATTAACAGATTTGGCTTACTCTAAGTGCAGGTTTTTTTATTAATGATCCGTTTATCTGTAATTTTTTTTATATTATATTTGTTACATATATATAAATATATTTGTATTCGAAGATAAATTATAATTCAATAGAAATTATTGTTTGCCATGAAAGAGTCCAATGGAATGTTTATACTGAAAGTACTTATGTAATGTAACGTTAGTTTTACCATTTTGTTTTTTTTCCCCAAACTTTATCATTTGTTATTAACATTACATAATTATTAAACATAATTAATATTTACATTAACATTAATGTAAATATTAATTATGTTTAATAATTATGTATAATAATTAAGCTATTATAAACCCCTTCCTCAACCCCTTTGTGACATCAGTTCTAGTTAAGCTCTTCCTCGCTCAAGTGTTCTTAGTAATAAATATTATAAATTTATCGTAGTATCGCTATAGTATCGCTGCGTATTTAATGTGGTGCTGACACTTCCACCCTGTATATATGACTAGCCAGACATGGTACGGCGTGTGACCGGAGCCCTTGTATCTTGTTTTTCTTGTTTCGGGCAACCGGAAAAGATTATTTTGTTATATATAGAATGTATGTTTTTAGTTTTTGCTGATATTTAGAGATTTTTAAAAATACCTACTCACATTCTTGTTAACTTGTATGGGCTATATATATACTTATTTAAAATAATGTAATATCTATAGTAATATTTTGTTATATATAAAATGTATGTTTTTAGTTTTTGATGATATTTAGAGATTTTTTAAAAGTACTCATATTTCTAGTTAATTTTTTCCTATTTGCGTAATTTTTTATTTCCTGTTTGCATAATTTTTTAAAACTTATTTCAACATTTTGCAGTATATGCCTTACACGTACCTAACTTATTATTGTGGTTAAATACTATAGCATTGTCAACGTTTTTAACTTTATCTTCCAATTTTAAACGTAGGCAAATTCTTTCCATTCTTCTCTGGGTAGTCTGTTTTTTCCTTTTTATTCCTGTAATTTTTTTTAAATTCAATATTCATATAATGTGTATAACTGAGCACTGGATCTCAAAATGTAACAATATAGTTAATATTGAAAATTATAAATTGTCAAGTTCGTTCGTTAGAGAGAAGGCCATCCGCGGCGGCTCGCTTATATTAGTAAGAAATGATATATGTTGCAAATCGCGACCAGACATAGTGGCTCTCTCCGACGAACGCTCCATTGAATTGTCCTGCATTGAATTCAATAGATATATTATAGTATGCGTGTATCGACCCCCCTCAGGTAGTTTTGAAGTATTTGAAGAGAAAATGGAGGATGTTCTTAGTAATTTGAGTTCGAATAGTAAATCTTTAATAGTATGCGGAGACTTTAATATAGATATACTACAGGTGACATCATTAAGCCTACGTCTTCTCAACTTATTTAAATCATTTAATNAAGCCCAGGGTTGCCTGGTTTAAACAGGTCACTTAATGGTAATATTTGCACTCATGTGTTTTTTAAAGAATAATATATCAAATTAAATCTTTTTTTTTCTCAATAATATAACACATGGTTGCTTGTAAAATAACTGGCGCAAGCAAAAGTTGGCATCATTTCAAATATTGTATTCCAGTTCCGTTTGACTGAGAATAGACGATGAAATACGCGGTTTGCTTTATGTTTTAAAGTAAAATATTATATAATAGAAGGTCAATCTTAAAATCAATGTTTATTCTAGCTGTTCACCTGTTAAATGATTATTTTAGTCATATTGAGTACATACAGAAAACTATTTAAAGATCGAAATACAGAAAACTATTTATAGATTGAAATTGTTGTTTACTGTGTAATGTTCTAATGAATAATTAAGGAAATGTCAATGATTCGAAATGACCTAGTCTTCGGACGGTATGACCGAACGGGCAGATGACGTTGACGGTTTTATAAATTTTCATACACTTTCGAACTATTATTAATTTTTATGTAATTATTTGCTGTTTATAATTAATTTAAACTACACTTTGGTTCTCTTCTTCTTTTCTTGGTGTGTTGTAGTTAATATCGCTTTACCCGCGTGCGCTGTTCACATAGTTAATTATACGTCACTACGTTGTATGACAAAAATATTCTATTCTATTAGATCTAAAAAGAAATCCGCGACACCATATATCTATTTCTTATAAATAAGTGACAAAAAGGCATGTTGTGACAAAAAATAATTGAAAATCGTAAAGGAATATTTCATAGATTTTTATTTCACATTTATATTAAGTAAATATTTATAAAAACAAAATCCCCAACTGCATAAAACTAAAAAGAAAATAAACAAGCCCAATAGTTTATTAGGATTAACAGTCGGGACCTCAGTGGCGTAGCTGGGGGGGTGCGAGCGGTGCGGTCGC
>JAAIXJ010001183.1:0-14690 GCA_013403705.1 Heliconius hermathena | reverse complement strand
TTTGGGATATCAGTTACAATTTTCTCGATATCAACGAAAAGATTTATCAAAATCTATAACTAAAGTAAAATACTATTTTAGCAAACGTTCTTAAATATGTTTTGTCAAAAAGTATTCTTAGTATAAAATCTTGGAACCTAGTGTTAAAACACTCCGTTCACATTAAGACATTTCCATTTCCCACTTTCCGCTAAATACTGAATTCATTACGTTTTGGTTGGCGGAACTCATCGCCATGAAATAAAAATATAAAATGTTTAATTTCTTCGTATGATAATCGAACCCATGACCATCCGGAGTCGTGGATATCGGCGGCCTTGACGTACTTCAATTTACTATAGTACCTCCAAAAGCCCTTTAAACCACAAAACAATTTAAGACATTATTAAATGAAATCTGCGAAACCGTTTAGATATCCGAAATCCTAAATTAACGTAACTCAGAATTTACTCTCAATATAAAGGTATTTTGTACAAATAGGCCTAACTGAAACTGAAATAGGTAGATTATAACAGAAATTTGTATTTAAGTGTACAGGACGTGTTGAGTGGCGGAACTCAACGCAGTGTATTGCCTCGTTACCAGAGCAAAATCCTTTTTCTTAATGCTAGCCTACACTTTTTGATTTAAATGATGCCAAATTTCTACATAGTTAAAAAATATCTGTGAGTTGCCTCTGTATAACATTTAACCAGGCGGGAGTGTAGTGGGGAATGACGCACNTGTATATATTATTATTAATTAATTTTATTAAAAGTTAATATTCACTACAGCTTCATGTAGCTGTAGGTAAAGAATTGAGCAAGTAAATAGTGACGTGCACTTAATGAAACGATCTGAACTGAAATGACACTCTACTACATAGTTCGTATATATATGTTTTATAACAAAGCATTTGCACATTTTATTATTTCTTGCTCTTTTTTAGTAAAAATAATGTATGTAACATTATTTTTACTTTCAACCAAATTTGTTTTGCTTAGCATAACTTTAAAACGAGTACCATGATGATGTTTTATTTAAATTTATCTTAATAGGAGCCTAAATATATTTTGAATATAGCAATTTACATAATTTTAATAAGAACAACAATAATATGTAAGAAATTTTGTTTTGAGGTATATCATACCCCACCACATACTCGATGTAATGTTTTTCACCACAATCCCGCCGGGTTAACAGCAGATATTTGCTGATATTTGCGTGTTCGTTTTGTTAGGGAGGCATTTCAGCTATTTATCCACTGTAATTAATGACAGGATAGTTTAAATTACGCAAAAACAAATATGCTCGAATGTGGGAAGTATCAATAAATATGTTTTGGTATAATTACAGCCGTGATTCACTTACTATACAATAATAATTTTGTTTAGTTCTTATGTTTTTAATTTAGTCATGACAATAGATTTTGTAGAGCTCTATCATTTTGGTCGTTATATCTAGAAAAACTTTTTTCGTCATTTAAATATATATTTGTTTTGTTCGATGTGGATCTATAATGACAACGGCAAAAGGTAGAGGCTTAAAATATACATAAAATATTTAGTTATATACTCACTTTTAAAATGTATAATGAAATTACATAAAACAATTATCTAAGGGGGCTCCCTACAAACGTGATTTTTGTGCGCAAATTTGACTCCCACATTTTAGAGATTAGCACGTTCAACCTAAGGAATTCTTCAGCTTTATAATATTAAGTATAAATATATATTTTTACACCAACATAACTTTGCTAAGACATCCAATCCCTATAATAAATCATGTACATTGTACATCGAAGTGATTTTGCTATTGATTGAAATGAGCACATGCCTATTAATTAAACGGTAACGTTACAGCTAAGGTCTACATTAAATAGAATGTCTCTAAATCTTATATAAACTGAACACTTGTAGTGCATTTATTAGCTGCCTCTAGGCAATCTAGTGTTAAGACACTCAATGCAGTGTTTTTTCTTCGAGTAACATTAGTGTAAAAGCGGTAAACGTCCATTTTTCACTGAATTTCCAAGACATTGCGTGTTATGTGGCGGAGTTCAACCTCGCTCTCTCACTAGACCAGACAATTAAAAATATTTTTTTAATATTACCATCACATTTACAGTCACATACAGTCGTCTGCGCCGCGACAGCCTCAAATATATTATAATATTTTCTAAATAATAACCACACTTACCTTTCAAGGGAAACGAGTGGTCGTTAAGCGACAAGGTATCATATGACGCGATATAAACGTAAATATAAAATATTAACTTAATATTGTTAAGATATTTTATGTGCCTGTAGTCAGACTTTTACATGCTAATTTTTACGTATGGTTTCGCTTTCGTTAACTTCCTTATATGATTATTTCATTGATAATTTTCTATTCTCTGCTTTCCTGAAATTTCTCTAGACATTGCATATTAAATGTAATGTCTGGAATCTACTTTAATATTTAAAATGTATGTAAGAAGTTAAAAACATATTACAACGATGTACCATATTTTTTTCAATATTTTTTAATTTCTCGCAGCCTTTTATATTACAATTTAGATCCTTAGCTGTCGGCTGTATAATGGGGATTGTTCTGTACGCCACTAAAAGCAGTATCATCCTTATCACCTAGAAATCCTGGCTCAGTTGATCTACCCGGTATACCAAATCGTTTTTTCCACGGACTTGCAAATTGTAGAACCACCTAAAATCAGACGTGTGTATTCCCGCAAAGCTGTGATATTAGATTTTTTAAGGAGCGTATCATAAAATTCTTAAAAGTCAGGGTAGGCAGAGAGAACCAAATGTTGAGATACTCCATCTCACACTTTCCTACCCATTATTGAGACATTGTATTTTTAGAATAAAAGAATATTAAAATATTATTTGAATTTTCATAAAACACCAAAAGGTGGCAGCAAATCTGCAATGTTATTATTAAATAAGATTATTACAACAGAATACCATTTGTGAGATTTATATTTAAGTTATTGTTTCGCCAGTCTCATTATATTAGCTTTAGACAAAGCACTGTTCTTATTAAAATTAAATTCTAAGGAAATAACCAAAAGATTGAGGTCTTAATAAAGGTAAAATTATGATGGAAGAAAATAGATATTATACTTTTAAAGGGTTAGAGACAAAAAAGTTTTTGATATCGATATTTTTCTTTGTTTCACGCTGAAAGCAGGGTAGGACGTGAGAAGTTAAGAACCTCCATTAAGACATCTCCATTAACTCCGCACAACTTAGGCGGAACTTAACGTTGTTTAATTTGTTTAATTGTATTTTTAGTTTCAGACATCTTTTAAACAGTAAATTAGGCCGAAATATTTATAATACATTGAGCTTTCAGTGGTGGTGCTCAACGCCGCATTTTTGTTCCCAAAACGAGAACATAAATTTTAAACTAATTTCACTGTTATATATTTACTTTAAAGATCGTTTCGGCGAAGCTTCACAGCATCCGAGGTCACGATGGTTGTTAGGTCTGTAAAAGAAAAACTAGAAAGGAAACCACTTAAAGGTAGACGATGTTTTATTGGGCAACGATACTTTTTTTATTGATAAGGAATTTACCCCTTTAAAGGAAGTAGCGATAATAGATAATTAGAGTAAACTAATAGAATAGAGTATAAAACACAAAAGAAAAAGTAAAGCTGATTTCATGCTGCTAACATACTAAAGTGACATTATAATAAATTTATCGACGTTCATTAGGAATGGTGTTGGTACATGTTACTTATACAGCGTAAATTACTAAAATTTGCTAAATTTTACGATATTGTAACACAGTACAGTAACCAGTGCCGAAATCTGGAGGCATTGCGACATAAGAACGAAGAAATGGAAATATATATTTAAGTAACTATTTCATCTCCTCGAGTGGGGATCGAACATAACGCCAAATCTCGCACATAGCAGGGTACATCACAGGGAATCTAGTTTTAGACACTGTTCTCATTAAAACAATTCTCTTGCCCACTTTCCACCAAATTCTCGTGGCATTGATTGGCGTAACTCAGCGCCGCGCTATGATATGTATTTATATGTAGAGATAATTCGAAATTTAGGTATAACTAAATTATTCTTTATATTTTTTTATCTTCACTTCATTTTTTTATCTTAATCCCATACATAGCAGGGAGAACTCAGCGTTTAGACTCTATATTTTGTCACTTTACGCTCGGTTTTCGAGACTTTTCGTCTTGTTCATCTGAGCGAGGAAATGAAAATAAATTCATTCCTTCTCGTAAGAATCGAACCTTCAACCGTCGCGTTGTGAAGCTGAGTTTGTTTGATTAAATTATTTTAACTTCTCTGACCTGCTAGACAAACCGCAGGACCAAAACGCAGAAATTCGCAAATTGGACGGTGCTTGAGGAACGAAGTAACTTAACACTTTCCCTCTGCCTACCATGCTACATATGGCAGCATACAGCATTAAGCTACAACGAAACAATTCGTTCAGGCTGTCTTTGAATCCCACTCTGGGAATAAAATATTATATAATTTATTTTTTTAGTACATGGCGTTGAGTTCCGCCACTCAACACGAAATGCCTCAGGAATTGGACGGAAATTGGGGAATGGAAGAGTCCGAATGGGGGACGAAGTGTATTTATATTAGTTTCCTAGGCTATCTTTGCTTACTCTGCTACGAACGAGATACAGTGTGAAGGTTAAAAACAAATAAATAAACAAATCATGTTTTGCCAGAGCGTAGAAATGAAAATAATAATTTCAATATAGTTATTCCTCGAGTAAGCATCAAACCCACAACCACCCCAATTACCACCACCTATTATGTCACGAAGGCCTAAAGAAAAGAAAAATAAATAAATAAACATCTAATTCATAACTTTCCCAACCCGGCCGCAGCCGCCGCCACGTGGAGCAGTGCCGCAATCACGTCGCAGATCGATCCAATTACCCGTGAGTCTGACGACGGCAGAATGTAATCTATTTGAGGATAGATTTTCGCAAGTGTTAGATAAGAATACCTTAGGTATTGAAAATTTTTAGTTTTCAACATAAACATATTACTGTCTTTAAATTGTATTTTTTTTTTAATTAATTTTTTTTTTTAATTAATAAATTATATAAAGAAATATAATGTTATTATATCCCTAAAGTAATTTAAATGAGAAAACAAAAAGAAAAGGTCGCTAGTATAATAGTAATTTCTCTGCGTAAGAATCAAACCTACAAACGTCGCGCTTAAAAACAGACGCTGTGACATTGCGAAACGATGACCTCTTTACAAGCTGTAAAATAAAAAACTTACAAAAGTGAAGAAGTTGATTAATGCTATAAATAATAGACCTAGGATATTAATCTTCGAGAATTTTGACGTATCTCGATGAGAGCGTACGGCATAGTTGGTCAAAGCGCTTGGACGATTTCTAAAGAGGCGTGTGTTCAAATCCCGCCACGTTCAAATTTTTATATGTTTTCTTAATAAGTATTTTTCTTTCCTAAGTGTGGAATAACACTTTAAAAATGTAAAAAATATAGTAATATATAGTAGTATAGTAAGTAAATAAGAATAACTAAGTATATAGTAATATAGTAAAAAAAAAATCATCTCATGCTGTATTCCGTATATGCAGGACAGGCTAAGGTAGTCAAATGTTAAGACACTCGGCACACGACTCAAAAAATATTTATCAATACAAAATTCATATAATTCAAAATAAATATAATTTAAAATACTTTGAATTTTAATCCTGATCTACTCTATATACATATAACGCCACAGCCTATAAGCTCTATCTGTCCTGCTAAATGAGGGATACAGCGTGAAGCTAAACGTACACAATGCCTGCTTATCTACTTTTTTAATTCTGTTTAGCCTTGCGATGAATGTATCTCGCACACAGCAGAATAAAAGAAAAAAATTAAACATCCGGAAACTTAGTGTTAAGGCATACTACGTAAACAATAATACAGTTCCGTTCCCCGTTTGCCGCCGAATTCTGGAGACATTGTCTGTGAGTAAAAGAAAAACTGTTACGATGTTTTTATCATATGAAATATTTATTAAAACATTTCATACGATGAAAACATCTACTTTAACAAACATTTATCATATTACAAATTAGTTCCCTAAAACCCTCATACTTTTACACGTGTAAGTATTATGTGAAAATTACCGAAGTTACCAACTTTGATACTGTTGAGACTTCCTTATGAATGTACTTACACGAGAGCGTTACAGTTTGGGGAACTTAATTTTATAAGCTTATAAGTAGTTTATGTTTATCAACTCTACTATTTGCCTCCTGAATCTGATACATAGATTTTTTTCAGCTTCACGCCGTATTTCGCATGTAGCAGGGTAGGCAGAGGGACCTTAGTGTTAAGATACTCCGCTCTCCATTTTTTAATGAATTCTGGAGGCATTGTGTGTTGAGTGGCAGAACTTAATGCTGCGCTTTGCTTCTTTACCAGAGGCAGGAAATAAGAAAAAAAAATAAAAAATAGTTTATATTTCATTACCTCTAGTGGGAAACAAACCCACAACCTGTCGCGTTTACAGTCGCACTGTTGTGCCCCTGCGCCACTACTGGTCTCATATTTAGTTCTTCTTTCTAAATGTCGGTCAAATCAACTTGTTACAATCACGTAATCCCAGCATTAGGCTTAATGGAAAAATAATGTATGAAGGTAGGTTTAGATTATTTGTTTTTGTACTTAATTACTTAGTCGTTGGAATTGTATTAAAACTGTGTGTTCGTGACTTAATAGGTATACAGAAAGATCTGTTACAGATTGGTTTCACTTAATTTTTCGTTTTCTATAAAAAGCGGCACCGCTTACGATTGTACACGCCACCGTTGTTCGGGTTCGGTTCCAGATCGGGGGAAAGAATTATTTTCATTTACTTCGGTCTGGAGAGAAGACAAAGCACGAGGTTGAGAACGCCAATGAACACGCAAGTATCAAGAATTGGGCGTTGTGTCTGTCCATCTGTCCGTCTGTCAAGAGAATTTATATAGAGATCGCGTGGATGTCAAGCTTAAATTGATATGAAATATTTAGGTCTGTCCCTTGAAGCACAGTAAAAATCAAACTTCTGATTAAACGCATTCAAAAGATTTTGCTGCATTTTGTATGAAGTTTGCCGCATCATCAACATCTATAGGATACCTTCTGTGTATCTACAATTATTAAATATGGTACGAAGTAAGAACTTACGAACATGAAAGTTTATAGATATTTCATAAAAAATGCATTACAAGCTTTTATTCGTAGTNCGTCACTTCAATATTACTTGTGAACGGAACGCGTAATTAAAGAACTGAACTAAACTATTATTTATAAGATTGTATTTATCTTAAGCTATAATTAAATTATATTTATATTTTTTTATAAATGTTTTTTTTTTAATTAATTATATTATTTACCAACACAATTTAGTTGTGGTATGGATCGTTACAACCTACAATCCTGAAATTGGTACGGGACCCTCGGAATGCGAGTCGAACTAGCATTTGACCGATTTTTCAATAATCATATTAAAATATATATACTTACAACATTCCATTCCAATTTACAGACTACCCCAAGCTAATTAGGATTGTTGCGAACATCTAATTACGAGCGGAATGGACTCGTTATAATTTTATATCCCTTGAAATTAAATTTACTAACATGTTTCAAGCACGTTAACTTGAAACTGAAAAGTAAATAATATTAAAATCTTTGGATTAAATATCCAAATAGATTGATAATAATAAAGCGTGTATTAAATTTGGCACAGCGTCTTATTGTAAATTCTACGGTTGCGAGTTCGATTTCTACACCAGAAAATTAATTACTTTAATTTTTATTTTCTCGCTCTGGCAAGAAGACAAAGCGTGACGTGAGTTCCGCCATTAAATACAGATTTTGGGCGGAAAGTGGGGAAGTGTCTTAACACTAGCTTTCCTTTGCCAACCTCGCTATATGCGGGACTTAGACTGAAGCTAAATAAATGAGACAGAACAAAAAACCCGACTATACAAAATAAATTTACATTAAGACAAATCGAACTACGTACCATTTATCAAAATCCCTGCACTGTTTTAATAGTTACAATGGAACAAAAGATCGGTCATACATACAACCCGCTTAAAATATAGCATTCCTTTTGGGCTTTACATCTGTGGGGTAAAAATATGATTGTGACTAAAATAAATAGGAGCACGGAGTGTCTCAACACTAGACTCTCTGCAATTATTATGGTATCTGTAGGAAATGCTTATATATTATACTTAAATATATTTATACTTAAAATTTCAATGTATACTATTTAAACAAAGCTCCCTGGAGCATCCTAAAGTTCCCGAATTGTAGAATTAATGTGAAACATTTAACAATCCAAAGTCCGTAGAATGTTAAATTATCATTCTTTGTATATATTATTATTGAATGAAATAGTTAAAAATTCTGGCTGTAAACGCGACAGTTTTCGGTTCGGTTCCTTAAGGGGAATTAATTTATTCTTTTTTTGTTTCTTTTTCTCTCTCTTGCAAAAAGACAAAAGGTGGCGTGAGTTACTCAATGCGCAGTAAATTTCTGTCTGTGAACGTGATGGTGGGGGGTTTGAGTTTCCATTCGAAGGAATGAATTTGTTTCATTGCAACTCTCTCCTAGTTAGGACACTCCACTCCCATTAAGACACTTCCGATACTCACTTTCCAACTAATTCTGGAGGCATTGCATATTTAGTAGCGGAATTCAAACTGTATTTTCCCCCGTAACTAGTGCGATTAATAAAAATATTAAATATTTCCGCCTGACAGCTGCGCTCACAGTCACACTCTTGTGCTTCCGAGGCCACGACTGGCCTGGCTAACTGAATTGGTAAATAAAGGTAATAGCTACACCTAAATCATACGTTAAAATTGATTTTAACATTTTAACTCCTCTAATCAAACGTACCACTATGTCAAATCACCATATTCGAGGCGCATAGACGCTTAACTTACATACTGTACATATGAACAAACTCGGGTACAATTGTTGAATATGTATGAAGGAATCACTAAAGCGGCTTTAGAGGACTAGACCTTGTTCACTTTCAAATGCAAACTATGTATTTATTGGTGTTTGTAGTCGTATACTTTGCCAAAATAATCGGACAAAGGAATTTTAAATTTATTTGTATATAAACATCATTAATTCACTTCGTTATCCGCTTTTGCTGAATTCTTAAAGCATTGAGTTATATGCTTAGAAATTTCCAATTTTGTGATTTTTTATTTGTACTCTTTCTACAAAATTTCATAGTTTAAGATCAACGGAAAATACCCTATAGGTTTTGATATTAGCCACAGGATGTCATACGATGATCCACTGCTAAAACAAAGCATACTTACTGAATATTATATATTTAAATCTGATTGATACTTCCACGTAATCTTGAGTTAAATGTTCCTGACAGACAAACAGACAGACTGGACTAAAAAAATAATATTTTGTAAGGGCCCGATGTTTTTTTTGAGATATGGAACCTCCTTCAAATTGGCAACCATCTTATATACATACGTATAATATAAAAATACATATAACATGTATATTTCCGACAAAATTTCCTTTTNCTTTGGTGATTCGTTACCGTACGAAATTACATGCACAGAGAGCCGCAAAGCCATCTTTCAAAAAACAGCGAGAACTTATTCATTCACCTAATATATAAACATCATTAATTCACTTCGTTATCCGCTTTTGCTGAATTCTTAAAGCATTGAGTTATATGCTTAGAAATTTCCAATTTTGTGATTTTTTATTTGTACTCTTTCTAAATAATTTCATAGTTTAAGATCAACGGAAAATACCCTATAGGTTTTGATATTAGCCACAGGATGTCATACGATGATCCACTGCTAAAACAAAGCATACTTACTGAATATTATATATTTAAATCTGATTGATACTTCCACGTAATCTTGAGTTAAATGTTCCTGACAGACAAACAGACAGACTGGACTAAAAAAATAATATTTTGTAAGGGCCCGATGTTTTTTTTGAGATATGGAACCTCCTTCAAATTGGCAACCATCTTATATACATACGTATAATATAAAAATACATATAACATGTATATTTCCGACAAAATTTCCTTTTACACACAAGGTAGACGCTTTCAAGGGAGCATATTAGGTGTAATCCAAAAAAAAACATAATGTATGGTTGGTTATATTATTTATCAAATGTTTTTTTCTTGGGTGATTTACTTTGTATTTATTTTAGGCGAAATTGTATTTCAATATAAATATGTATGTACATATAATATATATACACTAGATTTCACCTCAGGCTTCTTATACATCTCTCATTCAAAGTGCCCGAAGTAACCATAAAAACAGATAAGGTAGGCTACATCGAAAAAATAATAATAATATACATAGAGGTTGATTAAGCACACTTTAAACGTAGATTGTTATATAGCGCTCGGTGTCACAGGCGGAAAATTTATTTAATATTATAATATGTCCGTCTGATAGGCTCCCGAGCGCCACAAGACGCTGACAAAGGAGAGATCGGGTGAACAGCGCCGGTGGTTATAAAAATCGTATTTTCTTAACCCTCCAATTGCAGCCTACGTAACTAGATAACAAATATTATGTAGAAACATTTATTAATATTAAATTATTAATAGATTGCCGTCATTGTGCAGTGACACAAGCGTGTGACTGATCAAGACGTTGTCGGTGCTATCCCCACTCGGGGGAATGTATTAATATTATTTATCAATATTTTTATTTCTTCGCCCTGGTACCGCCACTCAACAAACATTGCCGGAAAGTATGTAATGGAGTGTCTTCACACTAAATTCCCTCTGCCTAACCAATTGTGTATGGGATTCGGCGTGACGCTAAGAAAAATGTATGTTTTACTGAACACAGGTTCAGTACCTTTGTATGTATTTCCACGATTTCTACTATGAAAGTTCTGGTTCTATCGTTAGATATGGTCACATAAACTACGTATAATTCTCAAGTTTCACGACGACCTAATTATTACAAGTGGATCAAATGCAGTTTTATGGCACTTCAACCTAACAAAAGCACATATTTTTTTCTTTTTCAGCTTCATGCTGTATTCAGCACTTAAAAAGGTACCTAGTATTAAGGCCCTCCATTAAGATACTTTCATTCCACAGTTTCTGCCGAGTTCTAGAGGCATTGATGATGGAGTAGTAAATCTCAATGCCGCGCTTTACCAGAGGGAGAAAAAAAAATTATTAAATATTTTATTTCCTATAGTTGGTATCGAACTCACAACTTGTCGTATATACAGTTGCACGTTTGTGTCCCTGCGCCACTATTTGCATATATAAGTTTAAAAAATATATACTAAACTTCACGCTGTATCCCTCGCGGGATAGCCACACGGAATGAACCACCAAACACTACGATCACATACGTAATGAAAAACATTTACTAGTTTAAACTAAATAAAGAGAAAGAGAATTGAATGCACGTTTATATAAAAGTTATCTCGGCATCTGAAATCTATAGCGCTCTAAAAGATTGGCGCGTGGCCAACACTTTGGCGGAATTAGAACAGCAATTAGTTAAGCTGCAAATAAAATCTCTGAGTTTATGTCATATTTCAATAAAAACTGATTTATTATGAGAGCTATAAGTTAGTGGAGTTTTAGTTGAGAGTACCGGGATACAATGAAACAGGGAGTATAGACAATGTGGTTGAGTGTTAAATTTTTGATTGGTGAAATGTTTGGTTCGAATCATTAGGGACTTAATGATCTGTAACTTTGGATTTTGCAGTACTGTGAGGTTTCGTCTATGGCCGATGATATGCAATGTTTCCAGGTCGAAACGATCTTACCTTAGGTACCTTCATAAAGCGCATCTATCTCCACCTTGAAGGCTGACATCACACCTGTACCTCCTCTGGTGTTGCACGGGGTCGTGGGCGACGGTGATCACTTACCATCAGGGGACCCGTACGGTCGTCTGTCTTGTCTTTTCCGTAAAAAAAATTAAATATATTAATAATATTTCCAAAATTGTAGAGTATAAAATTTACATTTAGGCCTCCGTCGTGCATCGACACTACTTCAGACTGTAAACGCGACCTCACGAATTCCACTCAGAGAATGAGTTATTTTCATTTTCTCACTCTGGTAATAAAATAAAGCGCGCCTCAATGCCTGGTGAATAGTGGTGAACGGAGTGTCCCAATACTAGGTTTACTTTGTCTATCCTTCCTTATACGGGATACAGCGGGAAGCTGTAACGTAACATAAAAAAGATTACCCTAGATCCACTTAAAGGACATCGACACCAAGCAAAATGAAACATTACGATTGAGACGTCCGTTTTTTATTGCGGCCCATTCGAGTCTATTTTATTTTATTTGCGTGCAAATGCACGACCTTTTTCTACAAACCATAGGAAAACTGCTTATATAATGAGTATTCCCTGTATTAATATTATAATACTAATATTATTTATTATTTATTATAAGGTGGTAATTAAAACTTTTTTAAATTTTACTATATTCAGTTTAAGTTATTCCACACTGAAGAAAGAAAAATTATATTTTTAAAGGTTGGAATCACACTTGAGGAATTAAATATTTATATTTTCATTTCATAGATCTGGTGTCAAGGCAAAACGCGGTCTTGAATTCCGCCATTTAGCACGAAATGCTTCTAGAATTTTGCAGAAAGTGACTTAACATTAGTATATAATAAAAAAGTTAATTTAACGTAGTGTAGTTCTAAGAGTGCAATTTATACGTTACTAATAAATATCTAACTTATATCTGCATAACTAAATTTTTGTTTCTCTTTTGAGGGTTTCATAAGCAAAAGAAATATAAAACAGATCCTTATAGGATCTCTTTGTTGCCCCACTGTTCACTGCAATTAATATCAAATGTCCAGACCTGAGGGGCGGAACTTAACGCCGCGCTTTGTGTTATTAATATGAAGCCACAACCATCATGTTTACAGTCGGACAACAATACATTTCGATATCATCCCAACCAAAAATTGGTTTTGCAACACCATAAAGCTTATTAAATAAAGCTTATTATTTACTTGAGACCAATAACGCTGTAGACACGATGGTTATGACTTCGGACTCCACGTTAATGTAATACAATGCGTTAAGTTCCGCCACTAAACAGAGTGTTCCTATATAAAACTTATCTGTTATCAATTCAATATTTGACATACATTGAGATTTTTAATATAGGTTCAATAAGGGCAGTTCTAAGATCAAAAATGCTGCAAAAATAGGATTTTACGTTATTTTCATACATGATGAGATCTCGCATGGATAAAGTTGCTCCCTTAAACTTGTATTATAATAATATACTGTTTAAGAAAATGTATCTAGTGGGGAACATAAATATCTTAATGGAGACGAAGTATCTTAACAATAGGTTCCCAGGTACTAAGTACACTTAGTTCACTCTGCCTACCCCGTTATGTGCGGGATACAACGTAGCTAACAAAATGCAAAATGATACGTGCAAGATTTGAGCCCACGCCTCTTGAGCTCATATTCTGCATAATCCAATCACAGCTTCATAAAAAATAAAAAGCTTCATCACTTCACCAAACAAATTAAACCTAACTCAACATACTTCTATTGTATCCATATAATTTATAAGAGGTAGAGAGCAATGATCAAGAAAGTAGAGGCAATTTCCCACCACCTACCTATTCACAGCACGTAGGTTAATGGAACTAAGCGCCTATTGTCCAAGCCTCATGTCGGGGTAATATATTACGTGAGGCCGACAGCGCCTCACCTCTAGATAGGATACATTTAGCTTTGCTTGATAATAGATGATTTTGTACGTTTATTACATAATTGAGTCCGTCGTGGTGTGGTGGCATAAGTGTAATTGTAAACTCGACGGTTGTGGGCTCAATTCTTACTCAGGCGAAAGAGTTATATTTCCTTTATATCTAAAGTGTGGCTGTGTTCTGATCACCAGTAAAAACACCGCGTTAAATTCCGCCACTTAATACGTAATATCTTGAAAATCGGGCGAAAATGGAATGTATACTCAACCTCTCTGCATACTCGCCACCGTGCACGTCACCGTGATTAACTTTATGTGAAAAGGCCGCGGACGAATGGACTGGAAAATGTTTAAGTGAGAATTGATTCTTGAATGAAAAAGGGCAATAAATATATTTATGTATGTAAATTACTTATATATTTTATGAACTTTTTTACTGTATTCCGCACATAGTAGAGTAGGCAGAGGAAACCTAGTAACCTAGTGTTAATAAAGCTCTCCGTTTAAAAAAACGTATTTTTCATAATATTTAAGTTTTTTCAGCTTTACGCTGCATCTCGTGTACCAGGGTAAGCAGATGGAATCTAGTTTTAAAAAACTCTTTCCACACTTGTGACTCAATCTTCGACGTATTGCGTGTTCGGTGGCGGATTTCAACGCCTCATTTTGTCTAGTTAATATTATAAAAATGTGAAGCGGATTTACAGTAACACACTGTGCCGGCTACGACGGCTGATATATTTAATTATTATATTATAATAATTTATTTTTATATTTAAATATGTATATTTTCGCAATATCTATATCTCTATCAATTAAATTAGCTATGATTCAAACCTAGACCTTCCTAAAACTTTCCATAATATTCGAGTCACTCGAAACAAATTCTGAATACTAATGGAATAATACCAACGCTGAATAATATTACCAATCTAAC
>JAAIXJ010001177.1:0-14690 GCA_013403705.1 Heliconius hermathena | reverse complement strand
GATAATCATTTAAATTACAATTTGTATGCTGCAAATGGCACTCGAATTTATATTATACTTATGGTACTAAAATGTTAAGTTTAAATTTAAGTTTACGTAGGGCATTTCAGTGAACTTTTATTATTGCTGACGTACGCCAACCCATCATCGGTGCTGACTTTTTAGGGAATTTCAAAATATAAGTTGACATTAGTTCACGTAAATTAATTGATGAAGTGACACATTTAAATGTTTTAGCTTCTATTGTTATAAGTAATGAACAATCAATTACAACTATAGATAAAAGTCATCTTTTTTATGAAATTTTGTCAGAATTTTCCGATATCACTAAACTAGTTTCTTTCAAGGACCCGCCTAAGCTCTCGGTTTATCATTATATTGAAACCAACGGCCCACCTATTCACGCTAGGGCAAGGCCGCTACCTCCCCATCGATATGCGAAGGTTAAAGAGAAGTTTAAACTCATGCAACAATTAGGAATTTGTACACCTTCAAAGAGCGCATGGTCCAGTCCTTTACATGTGGTCCCGAAAAAAGATGGTCATGTGGCGACGTTAACGTAGAGCGTTGAATGCCATAACTAAACCGGACAGGTACCCAATTCCAAGATTACACGACTTCACTTATTTACTTGAAGGAAAAAGTGTATTTTTACGTGTAAATATAAATCGTGCATACCATTTTATTATGGTTGCCCCTGATGATATAGAGAAGACCGCGATAATTACGCCTTTCGGGTTATTTGAGGGGAGCTCAAGCATGACGTTTGGGTTACGCAACGCGGCTCAAAGTTTTCAACAGTTCATGAACCATACGGTACATGTGAATTTATATTTCTTGTATACGTATGTCAATGATATAATTATCGCCATCGTCGATATGACGTCACACAAAAAACATTTAAGGTTAATTTGTGAACGCTTAAGTAAATTTGGTTTAACTATTAACTTAAATAAATGCTCAACTTAAATAAATGGGCAATCTAATATTGAATTTCTAGGCTATGAGGTATCTAGCGAAGGTATAAGACCGCTAAAAGAGAAAATTTAGACAGTCAAATTGAATTAAATAAATATTTAAAATATTGTAAGAAGAAAGATAAAACTAAAATTATATGGACTGAACAGTAAATTGCCGCATTTATTCAATGTAAAACAAAGTTACAAAACGCAATAAGTTTGTCATACCCGAAATCTGACACCCCACTCGCACTGATGACCGATGCGGCCACCGAAAGTGTCGGAGCGGTGTTGCAACAGCGAGTAGGTAACTCGGACGTCGTTAGGTTATTTTTCCAAGAAAATGTTACCTACTCAGCAAAAGTATTCAACGTATGATCGTGAACTTTAAATATTTTAGAAATATGATAGAAGGACAAAATTTGGTAATATTCACCGACCACAAGCCTTTAACTTTCGCTTTTACGAAAATCGGTAGTGATAGTGAGTTACCTAGACGAATTAGGCAATTACTTTTTATAAGCGAGTTTACTACAAATATTAAATATATAGAAGGTGATAAAAATGTAGTAGCGGACGCTTTGTCACGCATAGAAACAGTAACTTGCACGAGCGTATTGGATTACAATGCTATTAGACGCGCGCAATGTGATGACAGTGAGTTGAATTCGTTGCTCAAAGAATCAAATAAATATATTTTTAAACATATAGTTATTCCTGGTAGCGATTTACCCATTTGGTGTGAAATGTCCACGAATAGGGTCCAGACCATGGTTACCAGAATCATTTAGACAAGTAGTTTTTAATTATATTCATAGTCTGTCTCACCTTGGTATTCGTACTTCACGAAGAATGATGAAGGAAAAATATTTTTGGGTTAACATGAATAGAGATATAGGCAAATGGGCTAAATCTTGTATATTTTGTCAAAGAGGTAAGATTCATAGACATGTTAGGTCGGAACTTGGTAGTTTTCAGCCATCTGATCAATTCGTTCATATACATGTTGATATAGTTGGCCCCTTACTAATTTCCTTACATGATTATAGGTATCTTGTTACTATAATAGACCATCAGAGTGGATGGCCAGAGGCATTTCCAGTAAAAGATATTTTAGCGGAAACTGTAGCTAAAGTAGTTTTTGAAGGATGGGTGACACGTTTTGGTTGTCCTGTTCTACTTACTAGTGACCAAGGTAGGCAATTTGAGAGTAGTGTTTTTCAACATTTAATGCAACTATTAGGTATTAACAAGACACATACTACGCTCTACCCCCAAAGTAACGGCATGGTCGAGATGTGGCATAGATCTCTTAAGGCTGCACTTATGGCCAGATTAGATTCTAAGACTTGGGTAGAAGAGCTACCTATAGTTTTGTTAGGTCTGCGGGCATCGCCACGCTCAGATACTAGTGTTAGTGCCGCTGAAATGACGTACTGTCAAACTTTAACCTTGTCTGGAGATTTTTTTTTTAAAATAATAATTTAAAAATAACCGAAACCGAAAACCGCACTTTGTTTATATATCCAGACCTCAGTGCATGCACTCATGTTTTTGTTCGTAGTGATCTTGTTCGGAAGTCTTTACAAACTCCGTACGTTGGTCCGTTCTATCATTCTATTCTCTATTGATAGGCTCAAACCCGCTTTTATTAGCGACCAAGTACACTTAAATAATAATATTTTAGAAAATAGATTAAAATCAAATAGTACGGAAAACGTTAAGTCTGTCATAAGAGGAGCGGAAAGCTATCATCGCCCACTCAGCTACACTACGCGTTACGGCCGAATATCGAAAAAGCCCGTGCGCTTCAATTTATAATTTTATGATGAAATAATTATTATAATAATATAATATAGTGTTATAGGTTAATTAATTCATTTCCATTTTGACTTACCAGACTTAAATAGTCAATAGTTATCTATATCTATTGATACATAATTTAATAAGTAAATATATATCTTATTTTAGTAAGTACGTATATAACTATTATAGTACAGTGTAATATTCAAATGGGTAATACAGTGAATAAAGACAAAATAATTATTGCCCAATCTGAAGCGCAGATTAAGGAGGCAATGGTGTGGTCCTACTCTGGATGGGCCATGATTATATTGTTGGTATTATATTTCTGGTTTGCCGCTACGGTATAACAAAAATTAAGAAATAGTTCCTATGCCAAGTCGAGACTGTCTAGGAGCGTGCTGTGCAACTAGCTAACAGCACCAGGGCTAGCTTTCGTAGACCTCGAGAGCAGCCACAATCTTCAACGAAGCTTGAAATATCCTAAGTTTCGTTTACAGATCTGGTAATTGTTATCAGGTCTAACGGCCGGTTTCTGAATTGAAAAAAGTACAAAATCTCAACTGAGAATTCTCAAGTGGTTGAGTACGCACTTAAGTTTTTTGCGTTTCACACTTCAAAACGTACTTTCGTCAAACTGTAATCAACTGATCATTTGCTCAAATACCTTTGAGCACGGCTGTTACGTTCCCATACACGTATAAAAACCGATACTTATCGGCAATCTATTAAATTGTGTATTAATTTAAGTATAAAACAAAATTAACATTCCTAAATGTATAACGTATTCGTATAATTAATATTTCATGTAGTAGTGCTATTTAAAATTAATAATTTCAAATATTATTCATAATTGAAGTCATTGATCGTGTTTCACATGTTTAAATAAAACGGACTATTAATGTCAACTGGAAAATAAATATAAACAACGGAGTGTGTTTATTTCTAATATATAAGCTCTGAAATGGATAAAAAACAAAAAACTAAGCGGTCACCTAACTACACTTTAGAAGAAAAAAACAATCTGCTTTCAATAGGATCAAAGTAAGTATAATATGTCAATAACATTGCTACACTGTTCTCAATATATATGGTATTATTGTTGTAATATTAGTTCTACCTTTTATTATTATGCTTCAGATACCAAAACGTTATAGATTGTAAGAGGACAGGAGCATATTTTGTGCAACAAAAACAGGCATCCTGGAAATCCGTTGTTATGGAATACAACAGCATATGTGCAACTGGGACAAGACGAGAAGATATGCTAAAACATTTTTATAATAATATTAAGTATCGCGCAAGAAAAGATTCTGCAATCAAAAATGTAAGTATTAATAATAAATTATATTAGCATAGCCATTTTCGAAAATATTTGTAATTATAATTAATAAAAGAAACAATAAAAATACCATAACTAATATTATATAAATGCTTAGAAAAAAAGGTACTCGGAGCAACTGTTACATCAAACGACAAATGAAGACTTTTTCACACAACTATCAACGAGTAGCCAAGACGAGCAAACTGTGGTTGTCGAAGAAACAAATAAAGAAAATGTATGTATTTTGAGTCATATCTTTAAAATTATTAAATAATTCATATATATTTATATTTTTTTTTGAGGCCGGTCGTGGCGCAAATGCACAGTGTGACTAAAATCCATTGGTTGTAAGTTTGATCTCCACTCGAGGAAACGAAATATGGCGGTGTCGAGGCAAAGCGCGGCGTTGAGTTCCGCCACTCAAATACCTCCAGAATTCGGCGGAAAGTGGGGAACGGAGTGTCTTAACACTAGGTTCCCTTTGCCTACCCTGCTGTGTACGGGATACAGCGTGAAGCGGATTTTGGTTTGATTTTTTATATTTTTTAATATAACTCTATCTATGTATAGTGTTACTATATATCACATTTGATGATTAAATAAGCTTTAATAATGTCTAAATAGAACATTTTTTTTAGTTTAAGAGTTGTGGAATTTTATGTATATATTTTTTTGTTTTCAGATTATTTATTATAAATGAAAATCTACTAAAAGATTTGAAAAAAAGTGTGCTGATGAACAGGTTACCTTACTTTGACACAACAGATATATGAATATACATTGGAAAGAAAAATATTATTTTGGGAAACTAATTTCACATCTTGTGGTGGTTGAACAGTTTCCAAAAAGTGCCAGTTCAAATCCTATTTTTATGTTTTCCAAATAAATAATAATACAAACTTAAAATTTATGTTAAAATTGTTTTCAACTCCCTCAACATTTTTTCAGAAAAATATTAAGAAAATCGGTGGTGAATCCTTTACACCTTTTGGACACTCAAATACATCCCAATGTAAACCCATATTATGATGATGAAGCAGCTGAATATTTTGATAGGCCTAGATCATAAATTTTATAACAAACAAAAATATATTCATATAATTATTAAAATAACTTTTTTTAGGGGAAAATGTTGAAGAAAATTCCAAAAAAGAGCCAGAACACAAATCCAATCCATCCATACATAGGAAAAAGAAACAAAAAAATAAGAAAAATTACGTTATCAAAAATGCATTCAGCAGAAACGCTGAAAAGAATTTATTTAAAAAAATAGAGTTGGCCTATTACCAAAAAAAAAACTGAAATGCAAAGGTTTAGATATGAGAAAAAGAAGTATGACATAGAAATTGAAATATTAAAGATTCAATGAGAAAAGGCAAAAAAGGCATACTTATAAATGTTTAATTTTTTACTGTTTTATTTTGTTTAATTTTAGTGTGGACTGATGTTGTTATGGAACATTAGTATTATAGAAATATTTACAAATAAATGTATACTCATGTTAATATTTTGCAGTATTATTTTCAATATATTATGTGATTTTTGAGACTATTAAGTTTTAATTAGAATTAAAAAAAACAAATGTTATGCAAAAAATGTTTTATTTATGAGCCATTTATTATACACAAAATATTTTTTATAAACAAAATGTACAAGGAATCTATATACTAATACTAAATTTAACACTTAATTTTTACTGATTTAAATTGAACCTAGTACAATGTGCTATGATAAGAGCATAAACAAAATAATTTTGATATATATAAGTAACAAATCTAACTATGGAAAGTATTTTATTCTATTCTTAATAATAATAATAATACGTACGGTTTCATCATAGTAGTCTTCTTGTGCAAGTTCATCTTGCACAATGTAATCCTCAAAATGAAGAGTCACGTTATGCAACACAACACAAGCCACAATAACTTTTATTACCTTCGGAAGCTTAAGTTACATATCTGATTGCAGATAGGGAAACCTCCTTTTTAAAACACCAAAACATCTTTCTATTGTGTTGCGTGCTGTTATATGGGCTCGATTGTATGCTTCTTGAGGAGGTGTAGTCGGATTCAAGATAGGTGTCATCAAGTATCTTAAACACGGGTAGCCGCTGTCACCTAGGATAAGAAATGATCCAAATCTACCTGTTTCAAATTGTGTCATGTACAGAACCAACGAACTATAATGCTTTGAATTTTTAAGTTAGCATCACAGATAGCCTGCACATGCAGAAAAATACCCCTTTCTGTTTCGATACAGTTCAGTTCGGTTTCCTCCTGGTGACACTATTTTAATATGAGTGCAATACACTGCCCCAATTATTCTGGGAAATCCAGCTATTTTGAAAAACTGTGCTGCTACTGATGGTCTTTCTTGCGCAATGGGCATGCGAACATATTAATTTCTTAACAATATGATCTCACAGGTCACTTTCGCCACTACACGGCAAACTGTCGCCTTACTTATAATACATTTACAGTGTCCCTTACTACTGCCTGAAAGCTTCCTGTTGCATTAAATCGCAAAGCTATCAATAACTGCAACATAGAAGAAATGCAATCCCCCCGTTGTATGTTACGCACTAACTTTGGCTTGATTTTGTTTAAAATAAATGTGACTGACATTTTGCTGAAGCGAAAGCGACTCTTAAATCCTTCTTCACTGTAGTCCGTGAAGAAATCACGTCAAATTCGGGGTATTCTGCGAAAGCGTCGTTGTCTGCGTGGACGCAATTGAGGCATCTCCAAAGACGACAAAGATGTACCGTCGTCGCTCATTATCTTAAAAATATAGATTGTACTTCGTAGATAGAGCACACAAAATTTATATCATAACTCATCTTAATTTTTTATTGCATATTTGAACTTTAGTTGTGAGTTGTCATTTTTATTGATTTTCTAATTATTTTTAACTATATACAAATTTCAATGTATTCAAATTATATTTTCGTTATACAAAGTAATTACATTCAATTTTATTACATTAATATTATATATAAAATAAAAATGTCAAGTCAAGTTTATATTGTCTTAGCAGTTTACGTGCATTGTAAAATGAAACCTCATGTTATTGTAATGACCAATGTATGTTATTATCATTTATTTAACCCAACTACGTAAAAATGTTTTAATTGTAAGAATTATACTATGGTTATGTTTTAATTGTAAGAATTATATCATGATTTATAAATTTTGTGTAATTTTTTTTTTTTTTGGTGAAGGAGTAATGTTCGAGATATAAGCGAACCACATTTTATAAATCAGTCCTTCCGCATGTGTCCGTTTACTCAGACGTGTAAAATATAATTATTAAATGTACAATTACATTTTTCATTTATGAACCCACCGCTACAAATATCGTAAAAATTGTGAAATAAAAAAAATCCTTTGAGTACAAATATTATTAAACAAAAAGCCCTTAGAGTTTACACACATTTAAGGAAAGAAGAACTATCTTCTAAAGAAGAACCAAACCTATCATTTTTGGCAAGTAAAGGTGATTTAAAAATGAAAAAAAAAAAATCTTTGCGCAATGTAAAATTGCAAGGAGAACAAGCTTCAGCAGATGTAGAAGCTGCTCAAAAATTTATATTGGAAATACCACGAATTATTGAAGAGAGTATTCAGCAGATCAAATTTTCAATGCCGATGAGACAGCTTTATATTGGAAGAAACTGCCGTCTCGAACTTTTATTTCAAAAGATGAGAAGCAATCACCAGGTTATAAAACTTGTAAAGATCGTGTTACCCTTCACATGTGTAGTAACCTATCAGGATTTTTTTTAGTAAAACCAATGATAATAAATCGTTCTTTGAATCCCAGAACATTGAAAAACGTTGATAAGTCTCATCTACCAGTCCTCTGGCGAGCAAATAAAAAAGGCTGGATGACGCAAAATTTGTTTGAAGACTGGATTAAAAATTGTTTTATTCTAGAAGTTGAAAAGTTTTTGGAGAAAAAAAATTGAGCTTTTAAGTTTTATTGCTCATTGATAATGCAAGTAGCCATAGTAGAGACTTGAATTATCCTAACGTAAAAATTGTGTTTTTTCCTCCAAATTGTACGTCATTGATCCAACCATTAGATCAAGGAATCATTGCAACAACCAAGGCATACTACATACGACTAACATTCCAAAAAAAATTCGAAAGATTGGAAAACGATAAAAATGTAACGCTTACTCAAACTTGGAAATAGTTTTCTATTTTAGATTGTGTCACAACTATAGCTGTGGCTTGCAAGGAATTAAAACAGTCTACACTTCATGCGTGTTGGAAACCTTTGTTACCGCAAATGGTCCAGAGAGGAAGCTGTGTCCCATTTGAGGAAGCAGAATTTAGCAGAATAATATGGGTTGCTTCTAATTTAGAAGGGGACGGATTTTCAGATATGAACATTGATGATGTTCGGGAACTATTTGAAGAGCAAACTTTGAATGAGGAAGAACTAATTGAACTACTAAATACCTCCAACTTCGATTACCCCGATGATGCGGAAAATATTTGTAATATTACAACAGTTCCTCATTTAAATTTAATTGATCTGGAGGAAGGAATAGCTTTAGCTAAAAATGGGAAAAATTTTTCGTTGAAAAAGATCCTTCAGTTGTACGTAGCGGAAAATTTAAAAGAGAATTTCATAGTTCTTTAGCTCCTTATAGAGAAATTTTGAAAGAATTGCAAGATCGAAATAGGCAGGTAGTTTCTACTATGTCAGATAACCTTTGCAATGATGGAGAAATAACTAGTGAAGAGGAGTTTCAACCAACCTGGAGAATAAAAAGTAGATTAGCTGTAATTTCTGATGAGAGTGATGATAAAAATTAATTTTGTAATCGTAATAAGCTGTTTCTACTTGTTTTATACTATGTAATTATTATTATTAGTCTTTGAATATATTTTTTGTTGTATTTCTTAATTTTTGTATTTCATCATAAAATTGAATTCAATTTATTTTTCTTAATAAAAACTTCAAGGTAACTTCCTTTTTCATTTATGTAGAATTTGGAACGAAATTTCAGCTATCATAAAATTTTACACCTTAAGATTTGGTTTCGATATAACACGGTACACATTGCCTTTATTTATATTATTTCAAGGTTTCGTATAACACGGTTTCGATATAACACAAGACAAGGTTTCGATACTACACGGTATACCTTGTTTCGTATAACACGGTTTCGATATAGCACGGTACGAATTAACCGTGTTATACGAGGGACACCTGTACTGCAATTTTTTAATATTTATTTATTTATATTTATACATGTTTGTCTTTCAGTATCTCATATACAAAATGATGGCTACTAACAAAACTAGTAATACTTTTTCCTCCCTATCTTCTTCCCTACCTTTCTATCTTTATTTCTATCTTCTATTTCCGGGCACCGACAGAAAGGGCAGTATCCCCAGCACACCATCACTAAATGAAAATCTTAATTATAATAATACTTCTCGGATGGCCCGAAAAACTTTAATATTATCCATATAAACGCTCAGAGTATTCCAGCACATTATCCTGATTTATTGTCAACTTTCGATAGTACATACGATCTCGTACATGCCATCTTAATATCTGAATCATGGCTTAAACCATGCTTACAGTCGACCTACCTACTCACTGACGGGATTTCATTTGATTGGAAATGATCGCATTGGACGAGTTGGTGGGGGTGTAGTTATTTATGATTTAGTGATCCCGAACCACGTCTACAGTTCAGTAGCAGTTGTAGACAATGTTCTGGAGCTTTCGTTGCACGAGAAAGAAATGTCATCGAGGCCTTAATCATATTGGAATGGCGTTGACGGCTTTTAAGGGCTATATAGTTCAGGTAAACCGAGGGCGAATACAAAGACGATCTGTTGATCGATAACATGACGAAAAAAAATGTAATACATCTAAGAGAAAATGAAACATCATCAGATATTTTCTTTCTTCAAATGGAACTATATTGATAAAGGGGCAACACCCTCTATCAATATATCGTTCCAATTTGAAGAAAAATCATCGTCTGATGACATTTCATCACATGATTCATGTAAATTTTCGGATGATTCAGATCATTTTCACTGAAGAATCAGAATCATTTTCACTTAAGTGAATTACAAATTCTTCCGTCATATTATCTATCACTACATCGTTGCCTCTGTACATTTCCTCAATTTCCTTCACTTTGTTGCAAATTACATTCTCCACTGGGATGCACCCATGGAATCAGCCTTTTCTTTTATTAGCTGCATTACGTGGTTTATATTCCACGTAACGTTTTTTTGTGCCACATAGCCTTTAATAGTGGCCCACGCCATTTCAATAGGATTAAGGTCCGGGTGATATGGTGGAAGTCGGAGTACAGTATGGCCGTATTTACTAAAAATGGTGTCAATGAAATATTTTTTAAATTTCTCTTTATGTTGGCATATGAGTTTATATAGTTCTGGTTTCAACAATGATGAGAAGTATGAGATGATTTATCTCTCATGCAACCAAGCTTCCATAACAGCTTTCCTTGCATTAAATGAAGGTGCTGCTTCATCCAACCTATTATGGTAAGAAGCGTTGTCTACAATTACTACAGAATTGTTGGGGGGATTGGGGATCAATTGCGTTCTTACCCATTTCTCATAATTTTCACTATTCATATTACTATGATAATCACCAGTTTTCGTTCCTGCCTTAAACATTAGTAGTGCATTTGGAACAAAACCAGAGTCTGAACCGGCATGTACGACGACAACTCGTCGCCATTTCGAAATATTTCTCTTCAAACTATTCGTTGTGCCGTCATCCCAAGCCATCGAAGACGTATGTGATGAATCTACATATGATTCATATGTGTAAATAATTGGTCTTCCTTCTTGTCTGTATTTGCTAAATTTTTTTAAATATTCTATTCTTTTTAATCTAATGTTTTGTTTTTCAATTAATATTTATCTATTATTTTCGGTTTTTTTCGAAAGCCGAGCTGTCTCAAAATTTTTCGAAAATTTTCTCTTGAACCCTTAAAATTTATTTCTGCCTTTAGTTTATTTAACAGAAGTTGCAGCGTTGGTAATTGTCGTTCGGTCAAATGAAAATTGTGTACACATCGTTTAATGTAACTAGCATCAAAGTTGTCGATGCCAGTAACAGTTTCACACCTCTTCTTTTTTTACCAGGCGTACGAAAAATTGGAGCCATACACGAGCTCGGCATATTGGGATCGTTTGACTCGGCTATAATTTTTCTAACGGTATTAATAGACACACCTGTAGCCGTTGATGTCCTTTTTTGAACTTGCTTCAGTTCGCACTGAAGACCTTCGGCTTCCTTCTTCACAAATTTGTAAACATGGAATACCATTTTTCTGGTTTGGCGGCGTAGCATACAAAAACGTTCTCGAGGCATTTTTAATATAATAGCAAAATATGAGCTCGATAATACTTTTCACTATAGGAGGTGCTTTGGTGCTATAGGTGTGCTTCCTATAAGGACGTACAGCTCATACTGAGCCAACCAACACGTTAATGCCCAGGGATACCAGCCTTAATCTTTTTTTCCCATAATTAATTAAAATACTTACCCAACACTTTAATTTAAAGACGTTTCAAAATAGGCTAATATTTTTTAATATATTATAAAAGATATGGGTAGGTAAATATTTTTTGCAGCAAGATTGAAAATTCTCGAAGATTATTGGATTACATTTAAGCAAGCCCATAACAACCTTATGATATGCACGCCGCGAGAATAGAAGGGGATATTACCGTATTTTTTAAATGAAGATTTTTATCAAGCTGAGGATCTTTATTTGGTATTACAAGCGGATTTAAGTGACCATTCAATAAAGATAGAAGTACCGGAGATCGCCAATGTGGCAACCGTAAGTCATGAAGCTCAATTATTTTCATCGCCATTTGTTAGTAGCTTGCCACGAATACAATAGCCTACGTTCTCGGGAAGATATGAGGATTGGCCTACTTATCAGGATTTGTTTACAGTTCTTGTCCACAATACAAATTTAAGTAATGTTCAAAAGTTACATTATTTAAAAACTAGCATAACTGGGGAAGCAAAAATATTATTAAGACAAATTCAAACATTAGAAACTAATTACGTACAAGCTTGGGATTTACTTAAGGGTTTTGGGAATAAAAAAATGATTTTAAATTCACTCTTAAAAAGATTATTTGGTCAGAAAAAGGTCAATAGTCAGTCATCTAGTCAAATTAAAAATATTTTGGATACAACAACAGAATGTATTAACAGTTTAAATAACAAATTAACACCAGCTCTTGGGATCCTATAATAATATTTCTGGTCAGTCAGATATTAGACCCGGAGACTTTTAAGGATTGGGAAGAATTTACTTATTATATAAAAATAACACCGATCAACTACCAACTTGGGATATGTTGAAAGGATTTCTTGAAGCAAAATTCCGTACACTAGAATTAGTTATGCCAATGTCAATACATTCTAAAGAGAAGTCTCAATCACAAATTATTTCACGTCACAACTGAAATTACAAAAAGTGAAAATATATTTCAATCATCACACGCCGGTGTAAGTACACATCCTACAAGTACTTATTACAAAAATTGCCACTACCTATCTCAATGTAAGGATTTTGCAAAGCTATCTTCACAAGTAGAAGTTCAATCATGTTATGGACACAAACATCTACTTCGTGCATTGATTGACCAGGGTTCTGAAGCTTCATTCGTTTCTGCAAGAGTAGTTGACCTTTTGGGTTTATCAAAAACGAATATTGACGGTGTTGTCTCTGGGAGAAGGAAATCAAACACAAATAAAACACTTAGTTGATCTAACAATTACATACGATTTAATGCAAACGATGCCATTTAAGTTAAAGCTTACGTGCTGAAGACTATATCTACAAGATTACCATCAAAACACATCGCGATTAATTGTGCGTAGCTACAAAACACTACCATTGGCTGACCCTACATATAACACACCGGGCAGTAAAATTATAGAAGGTTTACTTAAGATGAATGAAGGAGTAATGGCACAGAAAACATGTTTGGGGGGTGGGTACTGTCAGGTTAAAGAGAAAACAAAGTAACAATGAATAGCAAAGAACACAATATAATAACACTGCACATCACTAGTATAGTTAAAGAAGACAATGATATGTTAAGAAAGTTCTGGGAAATAGAAACAGAGTCGTATACAAAGAAGAAAATATTTACAAAACAAGAAATGTGTGAAAAAATATATAAAAATACAACAAAAAGGGATACAGAGGGAAAATATATTGTGCACCTGCCGCTGAAGTGCAGTACTGGAGAAGCAGTTAATTTATGCGGGGATACAAAAGAACAAGCGATACAAAAATTTCATTGTTTAGAAAGGAAATTTGTTAAATCTGTAGTATTGAAAACCGAATACTCGGAGGTCATTAACACGTTAAGCGCCACGCGTATTTCTACAGAAATCCCGTTCAGGCCACGCGCGCCGCTTCGAAGCGCTGGTACTGCAGGAGCTGGTGTTTTCTATCGTAGTAGAAGGTAGTTTACGTTTGGAACGTGATTCCTATAGGCATTCATTGAACATGTTACGCGCCAAGTCTGTTTTGTTTTCTTTATCGTTTGACCTGCTAGATAAGATTTTATCGAAATGTATCCGTAACCGGTGTTCCCTTTGCGACAATCAGTTCATTACAGTTCTTGGCTCCGTGCAGACAAAAATTTTCTTTTTTTTTTTTTAATTTTTAATTCTTACTTTCACTAGAGACTTTATGGTCCGTACCTTTTGTTATATTTACATTTCTTTTAATACTTTTTCCTATAGATATTACTTAGAACTAGACTTATGTTATTACTAGACTTATGTTATTACATTCTATATTTATACAATATCTGCTTAAGAAAGTCCAGTTGTTCACTTCAGTTGCCACTTACTAACTTAATCTAACACTATAATTTAAATCTACATGCATAAAAATAAACATTGTAAATAAATTTGACTTAATTGATTACAATAAATAAAATGTTCATTACGGATTACAAGATAAATTTTATACAACCATACAAATATTTTTTACGATTAGGGAAAGTGGAATGTGGATGGCATTACCGCCAAGATGGAGGACATGACCGCTTCGTTTCTATCTTTTATGGCCATCTTTAAATTATACTCCGCAATACCTTTNGCTCCGTGCAGACAAAAATTTTCTTTAGCCCTGAGCGTCAAAATGTCAGTCCGAGAGTGTGAAAGCGACAGCAGCAGTGAAATTATTTTTGCTAGAAAACGGCCTAGAATGAATGTATTTTTATCCTCTGACGAGGAGGAAGAGATTGTTGAAGAATGGCATGACCCGAGGGGCAATCAGCCAAAGATTGTGCCATTTACACATCCTTCGGGGTTTGTAAGGGAGCATATAGGATCAGACATAGCCGTAGAACCCAGCTATCAATTATTTGTGCCGGATGAACTGATCGAGCAAATTGCCGAACAAACAAATTTATATGCAGCACAGAAAATAGGAGCTGGATACACGGAGCGCTTGGCAAAGTGGACAGAAACAAGTACGTCTGAAATAAAGAGATTTTTTGGACTCGTCTAAGGCCGGGCACACACGTAACGGTTTACCTGACAGGTAT
>JAAIXJ010001368.1:16295-29489 GCA_013403705.1 Heliconius hermathena | reverse complement strand
ATTTGACTTATTAGTATTTTATTTTTACGTGAAGCCTTATATTGTAAAACTCAGATTTAGTTTGAATAAATAGATTTTTTAAAAATAAATACGTATTTTCATCCACCCATCAATTTGACGGATGCTCGTAAAGATAGATATATAAGAAACGCCCGTAAACCTAGTGTTAAAAGAGCAGGCGTGGTGATGTGCAATTACAAAAGGAAATAACATTTAATTAAAAACAAAAACTAATAAATGCGAGTAAAACATCACACAGTGTACTGTACAGGCAACATCACAGAGTACATTCTATATACTATAATAGAGACCAAACTCCGGCATCAAAAGTGGTAACATGGATCAACGCCATCTATACGTCATAGTATCAACTATATAAAAAGTTATATACATATATGTATATATATAACTGTGTATGCTACTATATATACCGTCGTATCCATACCTATATTATAAATTCGAAAGTAACTCTGTCTGTCTGTCTGTCTGTCTGTCTGTCTGTGCCGCAATCAGGGCCAAACCGCTAATTCAATTGTAATAAAATACTCATACAGAGATACTTGAGGGTCTTCGGATGAACATAGGTTACTTTTTTTTCTTACATTTGTAATATTGTCGATATATACTAATATATTAAAATATTTTTCAATTTGACAGGCAATTTATTCCGCCATGTTAATAACAACCGACCGTTGCTAAGCCACGGTTTGCAAAGTTTATTTGTTGTTATAAGCAAACGTCACCCAAAATGAGCTTGCTTAACGCATACATGGCGTGCGCCGACTCAACCTTATGAGATACATAAAAATAATGTTTTACAAAAAAATTGTCTAAAAAATATTGTTTAAATAATATTTAAAAAAGTCCGCGATACATATANGCATCAGGTAATGCCGGGCTCCGGAGCCTAAACCACCTTACAGGCAAGCAACGCACCTGCAGCTCCTCTGGTGTTGCACGGGGTCGTGGGCGGCGGTGATCACTTACCATCGGGTGACCCGAACGCTCGTTTGCCTTGTCTTTTCCATAAAAAAAAAAAAAAATAGAAAGACAGACAGAGACAAAATTATTAATAATGTAGCTGGTTTTGTTTTGATTTTTTATTAATATTTTACTATGGTTACGTTTACTTATATTTTTTTCATTTAAATTAGTTAGATATTTTCAAAAACAATTTCCTAAATATATCTATAAGTATTCGTAAAATTTAAGCGGGCGAAGCCGCGCCCAGGTCCGCTAGTATGTATATATAAATACATACATTGAGTCAGTTGTCATCTGTCAAAACAAACTTTCGATACTTAAAACTCAGGCACGCTCGAAACGCCATAATTAAACAAACTTATTACTAATTTCTTCATTCTATTATTTAATATGCTTGTGTACATTTACAATAATGTTTATAATAATGTTTACAATAATGTTTATATATTTTGTTATAAGTGAAGGCTGTATTTTTACTGGATCTCTACTTCTGTCAATGTGTAATTTATCTATTTTCTATATTTGCGAAGGGAATTTTCACCTTTCACGCGCGGTAAACGCCACAAATGAAGAACTGAACCGAATTCTATTAATGTAATTTTAAGGAAAGAAAAATATATTTTGTATAAGAAATTACAAACATTGAAGACTCTATATAAAAACCAGGTTTTGAAGAAAGATTTAGAAGCTGTTCGCCGAAACATGTCTACCATACTACGCCATAGTAAACAACCTAAATCTAATCTTTTTCATGATGAATCTTGGGCTCTTATAAATTAACAGAAAAACAAAGAAAAAACAGAAATTAAACAGTTACTAAAGCTAATAAAGTCATTATTGCTATCGGATCAAAAAACTTGCAAAATACAAACATCAATAAAAATACTGAAAACTACATCCAACTTGATCTATATATTATGCAAAGAACATTTTGACATTAAATCTCTTGTGTATAGTTATATAATAATCTTCCAAATTGTAAGGGTTACTAAAAATAAATAAGATGTAACTCTTCAGGAATTCTTACCATTTTGTTAGCAGAATGAAAAACCTAGTTTCCATTAAGGACTGCATAAGTATGTCAGATTTCTTCAAATAGTTTAAACAATGGATTTCTAAATTCCAATGTTTAAACATTTATATCCAGTGTTTAAAGTACTAATATTTTTTTTTTACATTTTTAAAGTGTTATTCAACACTTAGGAAAGAAAAATATTTATTTAGAAAACATATAAAAATTTGAAGGTAGCGGGACTCGAACCCGCGCCTCCTACGTCGAAATTTTTATACGCTTTTTACAACTTATTTATGTTGTTAGCATTTCTGTAGGGAGATTTTTACGAATTTCCGCTACCCAAAGATAATTACTAAGAATTATCGTTTGGCAAGGGAGAAACTATTTTTTAAATATTTTTTAACATTTTTAAAGCGTTATTCCACACTTAGGAAAGAAAAATACTTATTTAGAAAACATATATATATATATAATGTATGGCTTAGTGGTCAGAGCGCCTGGTCAGTTGCCAGGAGGCGCGGGTTCGAGTCCCGCTACGTTCAAATTTTTATATGTTATCTAAATAAGTACATTTTTTTTTACCTCATGCTGTATTCCACACATAGCGGGGTAGGCAGAAGGAACATGGCTACCTAGTGTTAAGATATTTTGCTTCCCTACTATCCACCGAATTCCAGGGGCATAATGTGATGATCATCATTGTCAAATAGCGAAAGTCAAAAATCTTATTAAATAGTTCAATTCCCCACGTGGGAATCAAACCCACAGCCTAAATGTGCCTCTTCACCATAACTGGCCTTAAACCACCAAATATTTCTATGCAATTACAGATTAATTGCATTGTTTAAGAGTTTCATAAAAACATAGAACTTTACCTAATAAAAATAATTCAAAAAAAAATTCTGAATTTTTAATAATATTTTTTTTATTTATTACATATCCGAATATTTATATATCATGTTATTTTATAAAATCATTTAAATAATTTAAATAGTATTTATTATTTTTGCCAAATAATTCAATTGTTTTAGTATATTTCCAAATAGTATCGCAAAAGGCTTACACTACTTGTACGATTAATTTGAAATTTATTTATTATTTGAAATATAAACTTTTTTACATATATTGAACAAAACAAAGAGTTATAACAAAAATTAAGAAAAGTGGTAAAAAATATATATAATAAATATTAGTATCTGTTACCTTTGGTTACCAAATTATTAAATCCTAAATTTCTGCATATTTTAGTACATTGGTGTAGTATATAGAGATAATTGTGTGATAATAATATGTTAAAAAATAGACTTAAAAAGTAAAAGAAACAACAACAAAAAACAATGTACAAAAAGAAACGATTAGGCAATTTTCCAATTTATTCAACATAAATTGTAATGTTATTTACATATTATTGCAAGAATCAATAAGATAAGAATATATATTTTTATAACAATATAATTTGTTAAGAGATTATATGTAGATTCTATTCTCACTAAAGGCCAAATTTATTATTTTAATTTATTACATACATACTTTTAAACTTGAAAAAAAATGTGTTGTTGAGTTCCAAAAGTCAACATGCAGTATCTAAAATTGAGATGCAGAGCAGGTTCTATTTCAAAAATGAAATATAAATAATTAATATGCAAAAATATATTTTTTTCTATAAGAAAACTAAACTGAATAGAAAATAAAAATGTGTCACACATTTAAAGAAATTATCATTTTTCAAATAATAGTTTTTCTTTTTTGTTAGGGTGCTTTCATATTTTTGAAAAAATTGTAAGTCCCGGTATATTTCGGGACACCGGGACACAAAAGCCTACCTACCTGATTTGACAAAGTACTTTGTTGGTTTCCTCAACAATTTTTTCAATGGGTGGACAGAGGAAATGAAGAAAAACGGAGTAATGCTCTACCGAGTACCGAATTACATCTCCCAAGACCACTTCCATAAAAATGAGAAGTGAAGAAAGAAAATAGACCTCCAGAAAATAAATATAATTATAGAGAATATACCTAATTAGTTGTTGCGCAATATAAAAATGAGAAGTTCAAGTGCACGTAAATATTGCCAATTAAAATTTTGTAATAATAATAATAGTAAACAAAAGATGGACAAACCTTTTTACTTCTGTCCTATAAAAATAATACTTGAATCTTGATATTATTTTTCTCTTATAGAATAATTTAATTTCACAGTTACAAACTCTAAAGTACTGGCAGACTCATATGGCAGAAACATATATATATATATACTCGTATTTATAGGTGCATAGTGTAATCTTATCGAATAATACCGTTTTAAATGTATCGATAAAATATTTTTTGTTCTAGCTTTACACTGACTCCCGCATATAGGAGCAGCAAAAGGAACCTAGCATTAAAACATTCCGTTCCCCAAGTAATGCTCAATTTTCAAGACATTGTTGAGTGGCGGTACCCATCGTTGCATTCTGTATTACCGGAGCGAGGAAAGGGGAAATAAAAATAAAGAATTGACAACTTCATTTACATTTACAAAGATTTGGGATTTTTTGCTTTTATACTCTTGCATTATTCATATTGTATTGAATAGGCAGAAAGCTTAATAATAATTTCTTAATTTTTTTTTATTTCCATCCATTGATACTGATTATTACTATTCGTTGATGCCCTTGCCAGACGTGGCGTAGGAGCACAAGCGTGCGGCTTTAAACGTGACAGATAGTGTGTGCAATTTTCAGCAGAGGCAGAGGGAATCTAGTGTTAGGACACTCCCTTCCCCACTTCCCCCTGAATTCAAAAGAGCGCAATGAGCGTGCTAAGTGGCAAAACTCAAAGCCGCGACACCAGAGTGATAAAATGGAAATATAAATTTAAATAAATCTTTACTCGAGTGGGGATCGAACTCTGTTATATAAATTTCATGAAATGTTACACACATTGAAATTTTGAAATCGTGACATTTTTATTTATTATAAAGCCCTAAATAAAAAAAAATCATCAAAACAATCGTGACATTTTTATTTATTATAAAGCCCTAAATAAAAAAAAATCATATCGATGATTTTAAATTATGTCCAAGCACTACGCTGAACTGCGATCCTTGCTGAATAAGTTCGGTGATTCACCGGTCTTTTATCATCAACAATAAAGTTGTCAGTGTTGCAATTGCAAATACTTTTAAATAGCTAGCAAGAAAATACATATTTTTTATATTTTATTATAAAATTATTTTTATGATGATTGTTTGTTGCTTAATTTGAAATAAAAATATAAGAAAACGTAATATTATGTTTTGTAACGACATCTAATGTCTAATTTTATCAACTCTGAATCCTTAATAGTTAGTCTCAAGCGATAGATAGCACTAGTTTCTATACATTTTTTTTTCGATTCAAAGTATTGGACGGACGCGCGCTATTTTCGTAGCCCCGATAGTTAGTTAGGAATTATGAAAATATATTACTTTTTAAATTATAAATGTTATTCTATCTATGTTATAAGTCTATGAAAATTTTACACGCTAATCATAGTAGTTAATTTTTTTTAAAGTTTTAATTCCATATTTCTTCCTAACTTAATATATTTTATACAATTAGCAACACATATATATGATTAAGAATCATGCTTACAAATATTATAAATCTCAATTTTCAAATAACCACTACGCCAATTGACAGTGTTGCTAGCATAGAAAACAAAAGATAAAGCTTTAATATATATTTGAATATGTCACTGCCATTAATGGAATCCCCTAACGAATACTGATTACATCATTATATTTATATGTAATGATGTAATCAGTACATATAAATATAATAAATCAGCTTCACGCTGTATTCCGCACACTGCAGGGTAGGCAGAGGAAACCTAGTGAGTGAACCGAAGAAGTTGAAATATAAATTTATGTAAATATTTCATCTCCTCGAGTGAGATTTTACAGTCACACTTCGTGCCGCTGCGCCACGACTGGCTTCACCTACTGTATCTTGAATACAACAATTCCTTTTTGTGGTGAAGTAAGAAATTTATGTTTAACTAGCGGCCTGCTCGCGGCTTTGCCCCCTTGAATTACATGATTATTCATTTAAGAAATATAGATATTACAAACAGCCTTAATTATTAATTAATTGATTTGGATAAGTACTCACGATATTCTTTGTAAAATAACTTATTGTTTATTTAGCTTATAACTAACTTATAACTAATTAGCTCCTGTATAGTTTTTAAATTGGTAGCATATATTATTAGTTAAATATATAATTGGTATACAGAATATACATAGAAAGCACGTTTTTAGGCATTTTTATATAATCTATAAAATAATCAACATTTTCGGTCAAGTTCAAGTCGTACTCATGCCCCGAGAGTTTCGTACCAGTTTCATGAATGGAGATACACCAAAAGAATAACGTAAAAAGTTGTCATTTTGTATCAAATTAAATACAGATTAAAATTTGTACCTAATGGTTTTTTTTTGTGACACAAATACAATAAGTAGTCAGTTTTTGAAAAATAATTTTGAAATTTTCCTTTATACGTGGCGTAAATTTTAACTTCTTAACAAATTTCGTAATTGTATATCAACGGGAAGTACCCTATGTTTTAGTTATGATAGAAAATGCGACAAAAAACGAAACATAAACCCTCATATTTCAGCTCTCATTCAGATTTTTTGTGCTCTAAGGGAATATAGACTTGAACATTGAGGTATCTAACCTTTAACCGATCTTGTACAAAATAGTCTTGACAGACGGACAGACGAAAAAACAACAAAGTTATCTTATAAGGATTTTGAGGTATGTACCCTAAAATATCCTTGGCACATACAAACATGCAACATACAGGTGCAATAGTGCAATGTCGGTACATGACGCTTGTAAGTTATGAAACAATACTGCGGGACATTTTTATAAACAGTGTCAGAGTATTTTTTTGTTGAGACACAATTTTTTAGAGGTTGCTCCCAAAAGTAAATTTTTTTATACGTTTCTTAAAAAATATTATTATAATAACATAAACGAACGAACGGACTGAAGAACCTATTCAAAATATTTCTTTGAATATTAAGTCATTCTTTATCACTGTTATTTAACATAATTACCAATTAAGCTAGACTGTAACGAAGGTAATCTTCACCAACAATTCAATTTAGTTTACTTTATAGTTAGTACTATGAACAATTTTATCAACAGTCAAGTAAATAAGAGGTTTCTAAAGTTATTCTTTTGCCCAGAATCTTGCCAGCGCGATTCAGAAAACGACGTTTTATGCACAGCGCCATCTATTGGACTTAAAATTGAACTGTAACCATTCGGACATTGTTAAAACAATACTACTATGTTTATGTTAAATTTATTATTAGTATAGATTACACTTACATGACGTAATTAACATTTAGCAAATAATAACTCAACAATATGTTTTATAATTTAAGTAAATATTCCATCTCCTCGAGTGGGTAACGAACCCACAACCAGTCGGTTTTACAGTCACACTTTGAGCCGGTGCGCCACCACTGGCCTCAAACGAAGATCTGCAATTTCAAAACATTTTAAAAATCACTTATAAAAGATAAAAAGACTCACTAAGCATATCCAAATCACTGAAACTCCTCAGCGAACCCGCGACCCATTGTTGCCATAGCAACCAGAACAATCAGGCACTGCATAATAAACACGCCTCCCGGGCCCAGTCTTGCTAATGACTCCATCAATGATCATTGCAAGACGGCACATGTCAAATATAATGAGCAGACTTTGATAAGGCTTTTACAGATTTTGACAATGTTTTTTCAGCGAGATAAGCTCTACAGTCTCTACAACGACGTACGAGCGTTAGAGCGGCGCGCGGCGGACTGGACGCTTTTATGATACATTCTATATAACCTGTTCGAATAATATATAAGTATATTATATGATTTTCCAAATATTTTTTTGGATTTTTTTCAATATTTAAAGACGATTTAATATAGTGTATAAAATTATACAAGTCGTCATCCGCAACTTTGTTTATGTGGATTTTTTAAGACGTAAGATAGAAAATCATGTTTCTTCTCGTAGTCTCAGTACGAACTTTAAGCTCTCCGCTCCTAGTGCTCCCCCATACTCCCTAACTCTCTAACTAAATTACATGCCAATTTTTGACTTTCTACGTCCAGTAGTTTTTGATCATTGCGCTTTGAATATCATAATCTGAAACCACGCTTTATTCTATTATATCGAGAAAATAACTTATAAAAAATAACTTATAAAAGAAAATAACCAATATGTTGACGCCGCCATGGTGCAGTGGAACATCATCTGACTGTAAACACGACGGTTATGGGCTTGATTTCCACTCGGTAGTATTAATTGTTTTATATTTTGTTCGCTTTGCTTTATGCTTTAAATTCCACCTATTAAGACGCAAAATTTCGACATTAGATTCCCTCTACCTACCCTGCCCTAAAGAAGCTAAAAAAACTTTACTTTTTTCTATCATACATGAAATGTGTATTTTTTTTAAATAATCATGCAAATATTAAAAATCTCGAAGTACTTATTTAAATTTTAAAATTTACATTTATATGACATCTCTGTTGATATAAAGTTTTACTCTTTATAAAATTAATATTATAGTCGTCTCTGCCAATAATCAGACGAATTCCACAAGCTGAAGTAATAAAAAATTGATCGATAAAATTTAATGCAGCTACGAGTTGCCTATATTACTCTCTCCGTGTTTCTATTCCTCTCTCACTCTTTCTCTATCGTTTACTCAGTCACTCCTCAATGAAGATAATCATTTAAAAAAATACTCAAAAATATTTTTTCCATAATTATTTTCTTATAAATACAAGTATACCACTTCAAACATACTTTTTTAATTGCATGCTATTTCTTGAGCTTTTTAATTGATTACGATTAGTGATTCAAGAAAATAAAAAATATATTATAATAAAAAAACTTATATTAGACAAGTCCCTTCAAATAATTGTCAGTTTATGATATATATATATATATATATATTAAGCTAGTAGTAGTAGTAGTACTAACAATGGCTGCGAGTTTGCGTGACATCCAAATCGTCAGATTATTATATAAGAGCTTTTTTTAGGTTCATTTAACATCCCCCTAGAAAATATGACGCGCTCGATCATTTTTTTTTTCATTTTTAACTCTTACGTACGACCACCTCCAACATGGCAACAATCAGATAAACATACTTACATTTTTAAGAAAACGTAGGATATAGACGATATCAATATCTGACGCGCTTGAGTATGTCTGAGTTTGCCTGAATGTGCAACAGTTTTCTTTTTACATTTTTGAAAATCTATAGCCGCTCACCAAACCGATTAAAAGATATGTATTATATAAATTTTTTTCTTTATAGGTACTAAATCCTGATTTAGCATCGTCGGCTCCCGTACTATGAAGAATTGTAGTCGGTGTTGTATTTGTATTGAAGAAAATAGATATGTAAAAAAAATTTATCAATAAAGTTTCTAATTTATTCTTCTTTATGTTTTATTTGTCTGTTCGCGCCGGAACTCAACGCCGCGCTTTGTCTTACCAATATGGGGATACGAACAAGTCATTCTCTCAAGTAGAGAGAATAGATTTAAAAATAAGTTTTTTCGAACATGAGGTTAATGCTGTTAGCCCTATTGGCCTTTACAGCGACACCGGGTGGGTAGGGAAGAGGGTACTCTGTCCCAGAAGAAAAAGCAAGCACTACCTGGCTGCTTGAGAGGAGTCGACGACTGTAAGGGCGCCCCCTGCGGGGCTCGAACCTCGGCTTACAATCGACGAGCGGGCTGGGAATTTCCCTATGCTAAACAAAGCCAGCCGCGACGTGAAGCCGCGACTGGGGACAAAAATGAGACTAATCTAAGGGAGCTAACGGTCCCTAACCGCTGGGCCCGACCGCGCCGAGACGCGGCCGAGCCGTGGAAAAAACTGGACTTCGTCGTCGATTCCGTCGACGACGGTGTTTGTGTCGTGAATGTGTAGTGTTTTTCCTACCTATATACGGGGCGTTTGCTAACGTAATGGCGTCATCGGGGTCTAAAAGGACGCTTCGCGGGCGTCTTCTTTTAGGGTGCGCGTTGGGTGTGTAATCACACGCCATTTTTATTAAGGGGTTCGCGTGCGAGCCTGCGCGCTCAAAGTAGCGCGTCGCTAAGCGCTTGCAGTGCTCGTTAATCGATTCCAGTTCAAAATCTCTATGTAGGTCGACGTTACGTACGTACCAGGGACAGCCTGATGCGATACGTAAGAATTTATTTTGTACAATTTGAAGGGGAGCAAGCTTAGTGTGCGCGAGCGCGACACAAGCGTATGACATTATTGGCCTTACACAAGTTTTGTATAATGTCAGCTTATGTCTAAGTGACATTTTACTCCGCTTGTTTATCAACCAGAACAGACGACTAAGAACGAATTTTGCTTTATTGCAAACATTCGTGATGTGGGGTCTGAAAGAGAATCTAGAGTCTAGAGTGACACCTAGATATTTGACTTGCTTTTCCCAAGGGATAGGCTTGTCTAATAGACGTATGGTAGAGACCTGTATATGGCGAGCCATAGGGAAGAGGATGGCTTTACTTTTCTCGGGATTAACCTCGATTCTCCATAGGCGGAACCACTCACCGAGTGCGTGGGCCGCTTTCTGAAGTCTCTCAGCTAGTAGGCGCGTATCACGCGAAGAAGTGTATAGGGCAGTGTCATCCGCGTACATAGCCAGGTGAACAAGCCCCGTGCGGGGTATGTCACTGGTGTACAGCGAATATAAAATAGGAGAGAGGGTTGAACCCTGGGGAACGCCTGCGCGGAGGAGGCGGGGAGAAGAAAGAGTGCCTTCGACTTTATAACGAAAGTACCTGTTTGACAGAAAGTCCCGCAGGATGTGCACGAGACAGTCTGGCAAGCCAGCGCGCCTCAGCTTGAAAATCAAGCCGTTGTGAGCCTTTGAAAATAAGTTAACTTATCTGGCTTCGGTTGTAGTCATACAAAACATGGTGCTACGTTACGACGCTCAATAGACAATAATCAATAGAAAGTATTTATATTTTTGGCTACCACATACTTTCTTTTTCTGAGAAAAAGAATTCTTAAAGGATATAATATCGATATTCATCATCATAAATTATTCTTCTAGTCCTAGTAATCCTGCCTTTCCTTTATTAGAAATTCCTTAAATGTTTACTTTTGTTATAAATCCTCAAAAAGCTAATAATAGCAAAATATCAATATAAATTTCGAAAATATTTTTTATGGTTAGCCAGACCCGAGGCAAGAAGGGAATATGTAGGGAACTATTATTTACATTTATAGTTTATTTAATATGTGTTATTTATATATTTCAATATTATAATTTATTTATTTATCATTTATATACAAACACATATTTAATTTAATTTATGTATTTTATAGTAAGTATTCGTATTTAGTATATTTATATGAAAGCGCTCGCTGCCGTCGACCGGACCGGTAAGGTGTTCTAACATTTACGCCTACCCCCTTGTCGACGGCATATTTTATATATAACAGTCGAAGCTTTTTCGTCGAAGTTATTTGTTAATATTTAATAATTTTTGTGTTCTCTTTTATAAATATGTTTGTAGTTGACTTTAAAGTGGTGTTGAATATACTCAGTGATAACCGTGAGTAGACTCTTTATTATTCACCATCAACACTACAGAATATATTGCTAGATTTCTTTTTGATTTTGGGTTATAATATATTAGATGTACCTGATATATATTGATGCCGTGGCATATTGGAGACTGATTGAAAATGCGAAGGTTGTAGATTCGATTTCTTCTCATGGTAGGATAAAATAAAATGCGGCGTTGAGTTCCGCTATTCAATACGCAATGTTGGAAATATTGAAGTGAAAAATGAAGAGTAGAGTGTCTTAACATTAGATTCTCATCGCCTACACTGCTATGTGATTAAGCGTGAAGGTAATACAATTGATATTAATTGCTATCGCCACATGTACGTTAAACAATTGCCTTCTACTTTATTTTTTTTTATTCATATGTAAATTCAAGTTACTTAATATTGATAAAATAACGGTACATACATACTCTATAGCAGTTAAATATTCAATAGTTTTTGCTTAAAATTCCTAAGAATAGAGTAAAAATATAATTTTAAGTAACATTGAGTTAAACATAAAAATAAATTTTAGCTCACTCGTATTGAGACCAAAATTTATAACTTAGTTCAAAAAAAGTTAATCTTTTTAATTGTATAGATAAACGAAAAATTCAAATACTTTTCGTTATATATAAGTTATATTATAACGACCAAAGAATTGAGGTCAGAAAAACGATTAATATTCATAGAGTTCCTCGTGCTAAGGATTTAGTTTTATTAATGGAGTATGACTACTAAATAGACATTGTATAAGTATAGTACTTCACCTGTAAGATGTTTCTAGGAAAGGTACTATATCTTTATTAGAAATATCTTACGGGTGAAGTACATTTTAGATTTAGGCTTTGGTTTATAAGAGAAAGCAGATTCATTGCTCGATCCTATTCTTTTTTTTTTAATTATAAAAAATACTTATATAAACATATGAAATAAACATATTTTAAGTATAAATAAGTTTCTCATTACTATTGGCTCACCGAAGGTTACATGCGTTATGATATAAAATCTATATCTATACTTAAAATAAATCTGTAGAAAAGTCGTTTCTGTACATTGAAAATAATTAAAAAAAAATTAGCTAGGGTGTTAAAGGATAATTAACAGAATCCATTTCCAACATTTTTGGAATTTTTGTCTGCTCGTCTGTTGGTCTGTTGGTCTGTTTATCTGTTTATGTCAACACGTATCACGTAAAAAGTACACAATAAATTGAAGCAACTTTTATACATAAAAATTACAAGTAAATCAAAGTAACTTTTAGTGTTTATTTCATTGTAATCGCTGCACTCTATCAAAAGATATAAGTATTTAAGTTTTCAAGAAGTTAATATTTCATATATTAAAAAATCGATACAAGTAACGTTATCTATTGACAAAAATAGTAGGTACTAACGAATCTTGATTCTCTCTTTCATACACGTAACGCTATCACTAATTGCGATGGGATCTTAAATAGATGGCGCTGTGCATAAAAGAAAATATAGTTTGGAAAGGTTACCGTTACACTCTATCAAAAAATAATGTACTTAAAGTTTTAAAGATATTTATATTTGAAAAAAAAAA
>JAAIXJ010001368.1:0-15964 GCA_013403705.1 Heliconius hermathena | reverse complement strand
GTGTTAACACACACCGTTCCCCACTTTCTGCCGAATTCTGGAGGCATTGCGTGTTGAGTGGCAGAACTCAACGCCGCGCTTAACCTCGACACCAGAGCGAAGAAATGGAAATATAAATTTAAGTAAATCTTTCATCTCCTCGAGTGGGGATCGATCCCACAACCAGTCGGTTTTACAGTCACACCTCGTGCCGCTGCGCCACGACTGGCCTCAATAATTAGGCCTCAGTAATTGAGTTATATAAAATAGTGATTCATAGTGGAAAGGTCAGAGACATATTACACGGGTACACATACAATATTTTACGGGTAAGATTCGTCTCGGTGTACTTATACCTAAAATATTTATGAAAATATGGCGAAAAGTGGCACATGGCCATGACGTGTCAAATGGATTCTTAGTCTACTAACATTCAACAAAATTTTAAGGAAACCTATTTCACCGCGGAAAATAGGAAATGGACAGAGGAAGCCTAGTGTTACTAGATTCCCTCTGTCTACTCGGCTACAAGTCTCTAAAGCGTACCTATAACCCACTCTATCGTCTTTAATCTGTATCTGAATAGTCACAAATTTAATTACGACCGGCCAGAGTGAGGTGTTAATTTGGAAGTAGTTGGCAGAATAGTTAAACATTTGTTCCCTTTTAGGAAAATTACTTTAGGTTTGTAAATATCTTTGTTTGGTACTGATTGCGCCAATAATGATTTGATGGGAAAATGAGACCCAAAACTCTTGAGTAAACAATTTACTTCACGATTTACAATGATGATGAAAATTAAATAATATACTAAAAGATGACGTTGTTAGGTCCGAGTCTCAAAGCGCAATGATCATGTGTCGCCCCTGCTTGTGTGACGTGTGAGTTNCTCTTGGCTTTTCCTCGGACGAGCTTCGAGTTATGACAATGTCATATTGTCGAGTTTCCAGTTATCTAAATAACTGACACAAGAACAACTTCTGATGGCAAATATTATATCTTATTAAAGCGATACCTTCTAATGGCATAATATGGAATTCTTAATACTGTTACCTCTGAATCTCTAAAAGATTTTGGGTTCTTCACGATCACAAATATAAACGGTTCTAACCACTAGACACATCACGAGCCAAGGCATTATTTATTAAATAATATTTTCAAAGGAGTTTGGGATATCAGTTACAATATACGCGATTAATCCGGTCAAAATAGTTTCATTTAAAATGTGTAATAATCGTGAAAATTTTATTATCATTACCATCATGACTTATCATTACCATCATGCTTACAATGAGACGCTGTCCAATGACCTCGACATAGAATACATTTTGTTATATTCCAGTTAGCGATGTTTATTCATCAACAATCAAAATTTCGATCTGCTCCCGTTGGAAAGTCTGCTTGACCTTGAGACTGAACAAGTGCTGTTTTTTTCTTCTTTGCCCTAAGCTCAGAGATATTTAAGTTGCCGGGACATGTTAAGAGATTATATATTTCCCCAAGGGGATGACATTGAGGACTTATGTTTTTCTAATAAGGTGGTGTTCCAACTCGGGATAGTAACTACGTACATGCCTCCTTTCCAGGAAAATGGAGAGGCAGGGCTGGCTTAATACAAAACGCATATGCCACCAAAAAGCGCAGACTTAATGCCACTGTATTTTTTTTAAAACGCCACAACGCGTTTCTGTAATTTTTTTTATCAGCTTCACGCTGTATCCCGCACAGAGCAGGGTAGGCAGAGGGAACCTAGTGTTAAGACACTCCGTTCCCCACTTTCTGCCAAATTCTGGAGGCATTGCGTGTTGAGTGGCAGAACTCAACACCGTGCTTAACCTCGACACCAGAGCGAAGAAATGGAAATATAAATTTAAGTAAATATTTCATCTCCTCGAGTGGGGATCGAACCNCATAAATTTTAAGGTACACATTGAATACTTTATTACTTTAAATATCGTAATTACTTCGAACTGATACTGTAGGTAGGTTCTTGTAAAACGAAAACTATTAACGAAATAAATTATCTAAGATTGGTTATTCAACCAATATACTAATTTTTAAATGCTAATACACGCCAAACACCATATAAATGAATATTATTACGAAATTTACTATGAATTACAGTAATTTGGATAATATATATTTTATTTTTTAAAAATGAGGGTTGACCTAAAAAGATTCTCGTCCGCCGTTTTCACACAAATCGAAATAAAAAGTAATTATTTATGAAGGATTAAAAGCACACTTCCCTCGGATTGATGGCTGCAGCTAGATGCTGGCGATGTCCTGGAGGGCGAGTATTCTTGGCTTCGTATTTCGACCGGTATCACGGTAGGTGGATTGCTTGATAAAGATCACGTCGGGGTCACCAAATGATTGCGCCAATAATGATTTGATGGGAAAATGAGACCCAAAACTCTTGAGTAAACGATTTACTTCACGATTTACAATGATGATGAAAATTAAATAATATACTAAAAGATGACGTTGTTAGGTCCGAGTCTCAAAGCGCAAAGATCATGTCGCCCCTGCTCGTGTGACGTGTGAGTTGTTGCCTTTATAATCTGACAGGCGTTGTCCTATTCGGCTTGAACATAAATCTTTCTGCTTTTCTGTACCGCCTTACCGGATTTAAATATTAACTGTTCTATGTTTCTTTTCTATAAACTGTTCTTCCTTTTACTTTATTGTGTTGTGCTTTCTTCTGTATAATTTAATAAACTTTAATAGTGATAGACTTTGTGAACTTATTATTTTATTTCCATAGTTGCTAGTAAGTAGGCACTAAGCCTTACTCACCACTTATAAAACTATACGAGACAATAAAAAAACTTCTTGAAAAATATATTCACTTCTGAATTTGAATGCGTTTGCTGTAGGTTCGATTCAGACGAGGTAATGATGAAAATACATTTTTAAATATTTACATTTTACTTATTTTAATATAACTTGGAGAAGATAGTCTAGTTTAAAGAACACACTAAAAAAAATCAGCTTCACGCTGTATCCCGCACACAGCAGGGTAGGCAGAGGGAACCTAGTATTAAGACACTCCGTATCCCACTTTCTGCCGAATTCTAGAGGCATTGCGTGTAAGGTGGCAGAACTTAACGCCGCGCTTTGCCTCGACACCAGAGCGAAGAAATGGAAATATAAATTAAGAAGAACACACCAAATTCATTTTATTCATACAACGATAAACAAAAATATGTTAGTTTAAAACAGCATAAGCAAAATCACTGAAAATATAACTGTAATAAATTATAGTTTTTTAGTAATACTTGTTATAATAATATTATAGTATATCCAGTAACTCTATACTCACGATTCAAGACTGCCAAGTAGAGGAGAAACTTGGCGATTTATTATCATACTCCTTTCTTAAAGTTTTATCTCAAACGTTAGGCGGCGTAAGCTGACACGTCGTACGCGGATGTTTTAAACTATTATCGTTTACTTAGTTTAAATAGGAAATTAAGACCTAGATATAAATAAATAAATGTAAATTGAGGCCAGTCGTGGTGCAGAGTCACAAGCGTGTGACTGTGAACGCGACAGGTTGTTGGTTCGATTCCTACACGAGGAAATTTAATGTTTAATATTTTCGTTTACTCGCTCTGGTAACGAAGCAAAGCGCAGTTTTGAGCTCCGAAAAGTGGGGAACGGACATCTCCTAATGGGAACGGAGTGCCTTAACACTAGGTTCCTACGTTTTTTCTGGCTACTCTGGTTTCTTTACAGCGTAAAGATAATCAAATATAAATTGCAGCTAGTGGCGTGTGTATCCAATATGTGGCTGTACAGGATGATGGTGAGTTCGATAATCATACATAAGCGATATTTTAAAAAAGGGGATCACTGATCCGCATTAGCGAATAAGTGATTCCCTTTTTTTTAATTAATAATATTTTTTGTATTAAAAAAAAATAGTGATTTCATTTCACTACTTGGAAATATTCCTCTTAGATAAAAAAAGTGAAGTAGTTATATCTAACTAAATTTCTTTTTTCTATTCAGCCAGATGCAGAAGATGAGGGAAGAAGAAATGAGATGTAACTTCACAAAGTGAAAAACACGGTTCAGATTAATTTGAAAAACAGTTCATATTTATTTGTCTAAAGAAAAGAGAAAAATAGGAGATTTAAAGATCCCTTTATGATTTGTTTTTTTTTAAGTAGGATAGGCAGGAAGAACTTGGGTATCTAGTGTTAAGACAGTCCGTTCCCATTAAAACACTTCCGTTCCCACTGCATGTACATATGTAATTTTGCATACTTTAGTTGTTTTATATGTACGTACATATATATATATANCGCACACAGCAGGGTAGGCAGAAGGAACCTAGTGTTAAGACACTCCGTTCCCCACTTTCTGCCGAATTCTGGAGGCATTGCATGTTGAGTGGCAGAACTCAACGCCACGCTTACCTTCAACACCAGAGCGAAGAAATGGAAATATAAATTTAAGTAAATATTTCTTCTCCTAGAGTGGGGATTGAACCCACAACCAGTGGGTTTTACAGTCACACTTCGTGCCGCTGCGCCACGACTGGCCTCATATATATTGATCCCCATATTTTATATTATCCTTATATAATTCAAGTGTCAAACATGACGATGACGTCATCAGAAGCACATCGCGAACTGATTGGCTATTATGCAAATACACGTCCCGTCGTCTGCGCTTTACACCAGTAATAAAATGCCAAACCGCTATGACAGGGGTTGGTTGGTTGGATAAATGAATTTCGTTTATTTTCAATTATTATTTTATTATTTTTTTTAAGAAAAAAGTGGGGAATGGAGTGTCTTAACACTACGCACACTCTTTGTCTACTTTGCAGTGTGCGGGATACGAAGAAATATGATAAATTATTCTGGTACAGCCACTACGTTACGGTACGTTGTGGGTTTGATTTCATCGAAAGAATCGGCGTATGATGTTAAAATGTATTATTTTAAAAATTTTATATAACAATTTAGTTATTACAATCATTATTATACAATAAATATTATATTTGATAATAAATAAATTTCAACAATTAGGTAATAAATAAATTTCAACAATTATAGATAAAAATTAAAAAAAAATCATCTTCATCTATTGTTAAGACACTCCGTTCCCCACTTTCCGCCGAATTTTTCGAGGGACTAAACGCTGAATGTCGGAAATCAACGCCGGACTTTCGCCTTCGTGTCAGGGCGAAGAAATGAAAATATTAATAAATAATAATTCATTTCACTGAGTGGGGATCGAACTTATAACCATCGCGTTACAGTCACACCCTTGTGCTCCTGCGCCACGACGGCCTCAACTCAAATGTAAAATCTACTAAAATATCTTTATATCTTCAAAGGATTATAATATAAAGAATTTAGTAAATTTATACCTTTTAATGAATAATATAACCTAGCGAGTGTTATAAATTTATATTTTTTTCCCAATACAAAAACGTTCTAAGCGCTATATGATCCTGAAAATTGCTTTTTTCAGTGACAATATAGAAAACAAAAAAAATCGAAGGTATCTTGATAGGTGACTCGAATAAAGGGGTACATTTATCACGTCGGACCGTACTTAAAAACTTCCCTTCTGAATGGTCAAGGGGCAGAAACGAGGTGTTACGTGTAACTTGTATCGTTTGATGCTTTTCTTAAATTCTAGATAGAGGCAATTTCTGGAAATTAGAATTTTAGGACGGAATATTTGGTGTTGGCAACAGCGTTGAGTTCCGCCGTTCAACATGCAATTTTTCGAATTTGTGCGGAACGAGTAGAGCGGTATTGAAGTATGTATGTATATTGATTTATGGAATGCTTTTTCACAAATTTTCATTCTGCTAAGACAAGATCAATAAAAAATAATACATTTATTTTTACTGTCTACACATCTGTACATGTTTTTGTATAGTTAAAAATCGTCATGTAAATTTTCATATTTACAAACACGTCATTAACATATGATAATTATCTTATTCTTAAAGTATGTAGATTGGCTTTGTATATGATAACCTTTATTGCAGGTCTATATAAACAGAAAGAACGTATGGCTTAGCGGTTAGAAAGTTAAGACGAATTTCTAGGGGCCGCAGGTTTCCGCTACGTTGTGTATATTTTTTTCTAAAAAAAGAAATACCTACTAAATGTCGACGCAATATAGTATTTGTATATTCTATTCATGTTTCACACGTGAAGTACCCTATCGAGTGAAGCAATTTTTATTTGAACTAATTGAAAAACGGTTTTATGTACGTTCATCCGTAAAAGCTTGAAGTTGAACAACCAATAGATAGATTTTTAACTCAATAAATGTTTTGTTTTATTTATATGCTAAAGGGGAAAATAAAATACTATACTAAAATTATAAAGTTAAAGAGTTTGTTTGGTTGAGCGCGCTAATCTCAGTAACTTTTCGTATTAAAAAATAAGAATTGATTCGTATTAAAAAATATTTTTTATTGGTAAATCTGTTTATCAAAGAAGGCTATATACTATATAAGAAATCAAACTTATTTAGAATTTTTTATTTATTTTGAATTGAGGCCAGTCGTGGCGCAGCGGCACGAGGTGTGACTGTAAAATCGACTGGTTGTGGGTTCGATCCCCACTCGAGGAGATGAAATATTTACTTAAATTTATATTTCCATTTCTATATATATATATACATTGGTAATTTTTTAAAGCTTCACGCTGTGTCCCGTACAAAGCAGAGTAGATAGAATGCACCTACTATTAAGACTGTTGAGTGGTGGAACTCAACGTCACGCTTTGCCTCGACACCAGATAACCTCGTGGGAATCGTGCGTTTGTGCTTTGTTTGAGCATACAGGGGGGGGGTGTTTATGAGGACACAGGGTCACCTATTATATAACTACGGAAATCAGTAGCGGAGTGTCTTACCACTAGGCTCCCCCCGCCTACCCTGCTCTTTGCGGGATACTGTGTTAAGTATACATAAATATATATGAAGAATACATAAATATATACGTACGTATAAACGTATATAGTACATAAAAATAAAAGAAATATATAAATTTTCCGCATTCCGCACGCAAGTATCCTGATTGAGCCTGTATTGTCCTTTATTTCAGAAAAAGTTACATGGACAAAGGGAATGCGGTTTCACGCTTGATTTATAGTGGTCCTCCCTATAATTTACAGCCATCATTGGGATTACCGCATCTTTATCTTATTAAGACGTGAATTCATTGCTGCTTTTACTTTTACTTTATTTGTTTCTTTTACTTTGTGAATCTTTTACTTATAAGCATTTAATTTGGTGGTTTCGTTTTTTTTTAATCAATTTGACCCATTTCCCAGTGTCCGGTTGAGCTGATATTTAGATTAGGACTTTAGTTCTGATGACAATGAAATAACATATAATTATTATTGTTGTTAATGAAAAACGAAATGGTAGTTACAAATTTTTATACAATTGACTTGTAAAATACAATATAGGATAAATAAATCTAGAAAGCTTGTATTTAAAAAGGTTTTTTTTTTATTCATATTTTAATACTCTCTCAAATGATCGATGATAATGATGACGATGAGATCGAATCCATGACTATAGTGTTTACATAGAAACGTTGAAGCAATTTGCAACAATGGCCCAAAGTTATTTAGTACTTTGGTTTAACAAACATTTAAGGTTAGACGTTAATAAAAAAATACCCAAAATTTCTTTATTAACGTCTAACCTTTACTAAGCTTAAATAGACATTAATGAAATCAGCTTCACGCTGTATCCCAAGGTGGGCAGAGGGAATCTAGTGTTATGACACTTAGTTTCTGCCGAGTTCTAGAGGCATTGCGTGTTGGGTAGTGGAACTCAACGCTGCGCTTTGCCTCGACACCAGAGCGAAGAATTTGAAATATAAATGTAAATAAATATTTTATTTCCGAGTGGGGATCGAATCCACAACCAGCTGATTTGACAGTCACATTTTGTGCTCCTGTGCCACGGCTGGCCTCTAATAGATATAAAATTTTATTTTTATCCTCCTGGCGCCCTGGTTGTTAATGCACGTATCAAATGTGATACATTTGATACGTACATTAATACCTGCACCATAATTACATTTTATTAATACTTTTTCGTTTCAATTAACAATTAGATATCTAGCAATATAATATTACAATTCAAACGGCCAGTTTCACCGGATAGGGGCGTTGTTTTTGGCAAATTTAAAATTGCCGCCCTGATAACTTCACTTAAGGGTAACTAATAATTATAACGGAATATCAAATTAAATAACTGCTGTTATTTAATTTGATTGTATTTGATTATTCCTCTATTTTATTGTAAATAAATATTTTTGTGCGAATATTCTAAGAAATATTGATCATATCACATAAGATATTTTGGGTACTATGGAAAATTACACCACTAATTTTCAGTGATTCCAAGTTGGCATAACCTTGCCCTATAACATATTTTAATAGCATTATATGTCACGAATTGTAAAGAATAAATCCTGGCGAGGATGAAGACGTAATAGAAAACCAAGACAGGCAGTATTAGAGACTGGAACAAGTTTGATGATCAACCGGGTCAACCACCATCATCTTCGACGAAGAAGCCAATACAATTGTGTTAAAAGTCTTTTGTGTTTCGGATGTTGCACGGATATAGGACTGCTGGATATGCTAAGAATTAAACATTTTTGTACTTTAGGAATAACGTGTAACTTAGTAGCAACTCTCAGGACTAGAAAGCGCTATACTGAGATTTGTTCACTATAAAATTAATGACGCTCACGTAACAGAATTTACACGATCGAATAACTGTTTTTGATAATACCTTCAATAATTTTTAAAAGAGCCAATGTCTCGACGGATAAGCAGATCATACCTTGCAAAGAAAGATGCGTGAAAGATCAGCCAGTGAAAGGTACAACAAAATTGCAGGTCCTAAATTTTTCCCTGTAAAGTTCAAAAATCTGCTCTGATTACCTTTAGATTTGTATTGTACGAAGGTAAATAACCTTTAGTAGAGATTGTATTATAACTGACTTCGGAAAAATAAAATTTTGGAGGAAGAACCATACTGAAGCTGCTGGCAGAGACAAGTGGGCATTAAGGTTTACGTATAAACCATATTTATTATAATTATTACGAAACCTTTTACGAGCGCTGAATTAAAACTTAAAACAATGTGGAAATAAATTGATAGTAATAAAATTTATGTGTATTTTTTACATGTGCGGCCCAAAGTATCATATTTGATATCATCTGAAAATCCTGAAATACATAACTCAATAAGATTTCGTCGATAGATTTCTTTTAAACGAATCCCAAATGGCACCAAAATAAAAAAAATGCGGCTATATTCTGTAATTTTTTTGCTCTGGGTCCCAGGAGGATATAGCTATAGTTTGATAAAGGAGAATAACATAATTAATATTTTTATATTTTCACTCTGTAATGAGGCAAAGCACGGCGTCGAGTTCCACCACACAATTGAGAGAGAGGTGAGGTGAATCGAGACAAGAGGTGATTTCATGGGTCTACATTTTTTTTATTAATTCGCTCTGGTAAAAAGACACAGCTGTCGTGGCATTGAGGTCTAGCACCCAACACGCAATGTCGCGAAAATTGGGAAACCGAGTTTCTTTATGCTAACTTAACTGCTGGCCCTGCTGTATGCGGTATACTCGTATAGCGTAAAGAAAAAAAAATGACAAAATATTTTGTATGTAAAATATACTTTTGTAATTTAACGTGAAAACATAAAATAGTTATTCAGTTCAATAAAATCGAATTAAGGTTATCTTTAGACAGCATTGTGTAAACAATATCAGATAACAACTAATGCTTGCATTACACTGAAATAAGGGGATTTAACATAATTTATAATAAGTATTATTTAAAGTATTTTTCAGGAAATAAGGGTTCTTTGGTATGTAATTAATTTTTAAGGAAAATATATTTAATAAATAACATTTCCTCTTGCCAAATTAAAGTCCGTTTACAGAAATGATAAAAACAAAAATAGCTACTGTACACTCATTGTGATCTAGCTGGATAAGTACATGATTTAACTGGTTAAACCACTTAGACGTTTCCTTAGAGTATAAATTTCTAATAAATTATTTTATTGCTTATTTTGTGATATACTGTTTTGTATTACTATACTTTGTGATGGTACTAGCACTTCCCGTGTTGGAAAATCCCCCCTGGAGTCCCTAAACTCAGGCCAACCGATCAATTCTCGAGAGGGCACAATACCACGCTATGAACGAAGCGTACTTTCCACTGCAACTTCAACCACGCTTAGCATGAATTTTTGCAACACCAGGGGTAATTCCAACCTAAATGCCGTCCCACCACTTGGGACGACACGGCCAGCTTTGTTATTCCATGTGCCATGCAACTAGCGAATGGCTTATATGCGACAGTGTTTCCAGATCAATACTACATGGGTACCTTAAAAAAGTGCGTCTATCTCTACCTTCTTCCATAAAAGAAAAAAAATCATATTATCTTGATTATAGCGCTATAAATCCTGTGGAACACGACAAAATAACAGAACTATCGTATGACAGAGTTTTTCTAACAAGTAAAGTTGTAACAAGCGGACATCAAAGGGCAAAAGACATCGTTATCTACTAACTTCAGTTTTATAACCGAAGTCTATAAAGAGCTGTAACTCCATAGTATGGCCATAGCCAGGGGAGAGCCTTGCGTTTGAAGTGTAGGGTACCATTATTTACGATGATCGGGTTTCCTGTGTGTTCTTTGTAACATTATTATGTTTTTTTGTTTCTTTTATAGCTTTAGATTATGAGAATTTATTATGTAAAGGAATGGCTAACGGCTATTTGATAAGCATTGTTTAGAGAAATGACGGACTATTATCAAGTCTTTTAAGTTTTTATTCCATAGTAATACTAATGAATGGAGTATAGTTCCGCTAGTCAACACGAAATGTCGTCCGTCCGTAATTATTACAGTTTTCTGGCGGACAACTGACAACAGAGTGTCTTGACACTATTTATTTTTATTGTTTATTCTTTCTTACACTACAGACTTATGGTCCGTCCTTCCGTTTGTCATGAATACAATGGTATTCATTTGTTTTAATATTTTTTGCTCACTTAGAACTAGACTTACGTTATTATAAGCATATATTTCTATATTTATACAATATCTCCTTAAGAGAGTCCAGTTATTCATTTCAGTTGCCAGTAGCTAACTTAAACATAACACTACCATCTAAATCTACACGCATAAAAAAATTAAAATTCTGTCTTGATACTAGGATCACTTTACCTTTGTTGCTACATGAGTGTGCTAAAAAAATCTTTGACCAGAATTCGAACGTACAAACAATTTTTATAATAAATAGAATCATGTTTGTATTAGAGGCCAGTCGTGGCGCAGTGGCACGAGGTGTGACTGCAAAACTGACNCGCTGTATCCCACACATAGCAGGAGAATCAGAAGAAACCTGGGAACCTAGTGTTATAACACTTCGTTACAATCAAGGCACTTTCCTTCTCTACTTTCCGCCGAATTCTCGTGGCATAGCCTATATCGTTTCACTCCCTTATGGTGGAGGTCCTCCGAGTGGCACTCGAACCCACAACCGTCCCTTTTTACAGTCACACGCTTGTGCCCCTGCGCTACGACGGTCTCACATAGAATCTTCTAATTCTATCTTATTCTTATAATAATGTCGTTATCAACATATAAACAAGTTATAACTCAATAACGTATTTTTGCTAATAATATAATGAAAATGGATTTAATTAATATGACATGTGATGTGCCAAACTGTTGTCCCATATGATGTCGAGGGTGTTCAATTATACACTCAGTACTAGCGGCTGGAGATTTCGTAGAACTAATATTAATGAAATCTATTTCGTGGAGTATAGTGTTGTCAAGGTAGTGCTTGTAGGGCGCGGTGGTTGGGTGTTCAATCCTCTTTTGGGGGTATGGTTATGGTTAAAATCATTTCTCTTTGCCAGTCTAATAAGGTAAATAGTGATGTTGAAAATTGTCGTTAAACTTTCATGAAATCAATACTTCTGCGCGTTGACATATAATGGTATCCTTAGAGCAGTATTCTTCGTTTTATTGGAGAAACTTTACTTATTTTGGGATATCGATATAGAAAAATTATTGAAAATTTGCCTTATTTATTTTTTTCATTTTAGACATTATATTCATATGTTATCCCAGAGAAAGCTCAGTAGTCAGAGAGTCTTAATGAGAATGTGAGGGTTGCAATATTAGGTTCCCAGATTCCTTCTGATACGCAGAGGGAACCTAGAAACCTAGTATATGGACAATCTGGGAACCTGCTATATTCAGGATACAGCATAAAGCTAAACAAAATGTTGTAATATCCAAACATATTAAAGAACTATTAGATACTCTCATATTACTTCAGCGGGACTTGAATCAATAACCTTCACATTAAACACTGTGCTACGTTAATGTACATTTTAATACATAATACTACTTCCAAAATATATATGTAAATAAATAAATATATCTATACATATATTACTATCAAATCTATTCTGATATATGCAAATCAGAGCTCAAGTTCTCACCTAAATTTGATATAATATGTATGGCTGATTGCGTGACTAGAAACTATTACATATGAATAATTCGACATATATACATTTCAAGCATATACATTTCTTCTTTAGTTTAATATTATTGTTCAAAATTGATGGAGACAATTTTTTCTTATTATATTTTTTATATTTACTAAGTTATATAAAATAAAGTAGCTTCACAACGACGATGACGATGACAATGATATATATAAGATTATAGCGTATACGCTATAATCTATACAACGTAATTTAACGCAGTTTTAACTAAGATTACAAATTCACAAAGACAAACGACTTCAAGATAAATCTTTATATACGAGCATATAGAAAATATATATCCTGCACTAGTCGTCGCCCGCAACTTTATTTGAGCGGTCTTTAAGATGACAAACGATGTCGTTACTTCTGTCGTATTGCTTTCCTACTCTAGGGAACTTACCAAATTTTTATTACGACTGTTAACTTGTCTGTGCGCTACCTGTCAGTCAACTGGTAAACGGTAAGAGGCACACAGGCGCAATAGCGCTGGGAATTCAACTTCTACAATAAGCCATTGTAATTTGGAATCTCGATGAATTTGAAAACTAAAAAAAATTGACCATTACATATAGTTTTCTTTTTTAAAATAAAAAATTAAATTAAATTAGCTTCACGCTATATCCTGCACACAGCAGGATAGGCAGAGGGAACCTAGTGTTAAGACACTCTGTTCCCCACTTATAGTTATTGCGTGTTGAGTGGCAGAACTCAACGCCGCGTTTAACCTCGATACCCACAACCAGTCGGTTTTACAGTCACACTTTGTGCCGCTGGGTCACGACCGGCCTCAAATTTTCTTTTTTGTTTTGTTTCTTATGAACATCTTGTGTTGACTGGTGGAACTCGATGCGTGCTCTGTATTTGTGATACTAGAGCGAGGAAATGAAAATATTTAATAATTAATTTCCCTGAATTGGAATCGAAAACACAACCGTCGTATTTACGGTCACGCTATGACACTGCTCAATGACGGTCTGTTATTTGACGGATTATAGTATTCAGTATTCACTTTGTTTTCTTTTATACCATAAGAAATGTTTACTTACAACCAATTAAGGTTTTTACTTTTATACATTTCTTAAAATGATTTAAATATGGCTGGAAAGACTAACCATATTTTTTAAAGATTATCTAAAAAATAGTGACTTTAACATAAATTGTCTTTGATCAGACGCTGTAAATATGTAAATTTGGTGAGAACATCAAAGTTTGACAGCTTGATTGGGTGACAAGTAAGTCAAAATTACTCAATACGTCAAGAAAGTTAGCGATTTCAAATAATATTACGAAATATATTATTAGATGAGGAAAGGACGGAATGCAAGATCAGTGTAAATCAGTGGTAAGATATTAGAACAAGTGTATGAAGTGATATATTTGGGAAGTATGTTCAGTAGAGATGGAAGATATGTATGAGATGGACGTAGAAAGGCGTATTGCTGCCGGTAACAAGGTTAACGGAGCCTTAGGTGCATTGATAAGACGGCGAAACGTCAGCACAGCTGCGCGTTTGGTATCAAATCCGCAATGAAGAGATATACAGAATGATATATATACATTCTCATTAGTACCTGCGTACTAGCGAGAATGTCACGGTGAGAATGAAGAAGAACGTGCTCTGCTGTTTTGGGCACGTCGAACGAATGAGTGATGAAAGAATGGCAAAAAAGATTTATGATGGAAAAGTGAGTGGTAAGAGTGTAAGGGGAGACCTGAGTTGACCTTCGAAAACACAGTATCGAAAATACTGGAGGAAGGTCACGTAAAAAGCATGAGGACTCCCCGGAGGGCATTTATGAAGAGGTTGATGACAGTGGACGAGGCGAAAGAGGTACGAGTATATAGAGACCGTAGCGTTTGGCACTCCGTTCTCTAACTAGAGAGAACGGAGTGCCAAACGCTACGGTCTCTACGGTCTAACGCTACGCTACGGTTACGGGGTAGTTACCCAGCTAAGGATAAAGCGTGAAGCTAAGTTAAGTTTATATTATTAGATATCACAATTATATTATTATTTTATTATCATATATACTATATAATAAAAACATATGATATGTATGAATCCTATGGGGATAACAATATACAAAACTGTCTTACTCCATTTAGAAAAAAAAACACGTTTAGGTATTATATTTTAGAGAGGTTCAGAGACAGATATCTTAGTAGTGAATTTCAAAGCTTCTAATGGAAAGGGAAAACCGTAAATATATATTTTTTTTTTATTCTTTATTGCACAAAATTTAATACATAAAAAAAATTAAAAATAAGATCATGTAAAGAAAAACCTGAAGCGGGGAATTGACCATATTTAGAGACGAGATCAGAGCTTGACGTAATTATTAAGTCTAATAATGTATCAGCGGTGTTGTTGGTTTAAGAAGTAACATGTGTAAATTAAGGGACATTAATATAGAATTCAATTTTCTCGCTCGAAAATCATCCCGAAGTAGACACGTGTTAAAGTCGCCCATTATCGTTACGTGTGAATAGTTGCTTAAGAGATCTTCGAGTACAACTTCCAGGTTATTAAAATAATTTTTATTGGGTGGACAATAAACTACCCCAAGGGCAACCTTTACTCCCATATTTATTTCGATGAATAGATATTCAAAACAGTCAGGTGAAGAAGAGGAGTCATTTGAGGATGTGGAGTGACAAATTGTTTTATAAAGGCGATCATTTCTTATTAGTACATAACCCGGAACAGAAAAACAAGTGGATTGTAATGAAGGCTTCAGCCAAGATTCAGAAATTAATACAGCATGAATGTTAGGTTGGTTAAAGGTGTTATAAAAATCCGAGAAATGACCAGGAATACTTTGAGCATTAATATGGAAAATGTTTAAATTCTTATGAAGGCGTGTAAATTCCTTAGATAAAATTTTATCAAGCGTTAAACAGGGATCATCTAAACTGCAAAAAGAATTAGATGATTCCTCATCACTACTGAGTGCGGAATGGAATGAATCAATGCTAGAATCCATAATAAATATTCAGAAAGTATAATAAATATTATCTATAAAATAATAAAAATAATAAAAATATATAAATAATAAAAATATATATAAAATAATAAAAATAATAATTAAATAAAAATGAAATATACACAAATTATTAAATATTAAAAGTAAATTAAATGAAAACAAAAAAAAATGTAAAACGAATAAAATAATAAAAAATCACACATGACCTGATGGCTCAAAAAAAAATGTTTTATAAGCACAATTATAAAATTATCAGGAAAAAAAAAGAAGTAAATTTTAAAGTTAGAAATATTAAAAAAAAAAACAAGTAATAATACTATTCACAATTTAAGATATATATAAAGTTCAATACAATACAAACAAATTATAAAAGCAGTAGCAATCA
>JAAIXJ010001267.1:0-14765 GCA_013403705.1 Heliconius hermathena | reverse complement strand
CTGTGGTTTCATTTAATGTGGTGCTGACACGTCCACCTGTATAACATATATATACACACATACAGGTCGCTAGAAACGTCCCAGGAGCGCATGGAGGCGGAGCGCGTGCGCTGCGAGCGCGAGGCGGGCGCGGCGCGCGAGGCGGCGGCGGCGCGCCAGCACCAGGTCACCACGCTCGGGGACCTCTTGGCCGCTGCTAATGCTCAGGTATTGGGGATGCTCTCTTGTTACCTATACATTTTATTGGTTGATATAGAGAGACAGAATTAATTAATTATAAGAGAAATTAGTTTGGGACGTATAAAAAAATTGAACGCACTGCCTTTAAGCAAACAACTCGTTTTTAATGTGTTATGTTGTAAAATGTGTAAATAATATTAAATAAAAAGATCCCTGTTTAATAAACTAAACTGCCGAATTATGTCAAGATATAAGAGCTGGCCCATAAAATTTTGAAACATATATTAACATTGTTTCGTTTGTTTATGTAATTTTTTAAATGTTTTGTATTTGAATGTGCAATAAAGATGTATTGATGGACACATACAGCTGGCGGGCGCGGCGGAGGGCGCGGCGGCGGCGGAGGCGGCGGCGGCGGCGGCGGCGCGGCGCGAGGCGTCGCGAGGCGGAGGCGGCGGCGGCGCGCGCGCACGCGCTGGCCGAGCGCCTCGCGCACGCGCAGCGCCAGCTCGACCGCGCGCACGACGACGCACTCGTTAGTCTGCGCTTGCTAACTTAAATGTAGCCTAATTGAGGACTTGTATCACCTTTTAGTGACATGTCTAAGTGTTCCAATTAAACCAACTATGCTAATATTCATTTCTTCGAGTGGGAATCGAACCCACAACTATCACATTTACAGTAACCTAATAAATCATTAGAGTCGATTGTCTATTTCAAGTATCTTACCAATACAAACTGCCTTCCGTTTTTTCGTATTTTATAATATTGTTTAGTTTTTGTGAAATATACGTATACTTACAAACTTTGTGTGAAACAGTGTTTATGTTATTAATATTATTATTTTACTTATTTCACAGGTATCACGAAATAATGCCAAATCAACGATCTCAGAATTAGAATTCCAATTGGAACAATTGCGACAAGAAAAGACCGCGCTGCAGGGAGAACTGCAGACAGTACAGGAGAACACGTCAGAACTGCAAATACAAGTATTTTTTTTATATTATTTATTTTAAATTATAAGTAAAATATTAAGTACAAATTTTAGTTGTACCTTTATTAAAGAAAATCTTATAAGATATCACAAAAAAATTATGACTATTTTTTATTTTTTTCTTTCTATATGTATATAATAACCGTATTTTCTATACAATAACCGGTTCATTCAAAATTTACTTACCGTGTCCTTTAAAAAATCGATGTATCGTACCTAATATGTTTTACAACAATATAGTATTTTATGGTATTCACATTGTATTAGCTTCACGCTATATCCCGCCAAAGAAGGCAGAGAGAACCTCGTGAACTGTTAAGGCACTCCGTCCCGTCCACTTACCGCCGAATTCTCGAGGCATTGCGTATTGAATGTTGACGACAACGCCACGCTTTACCCTTTACCCCCGAATGGGTATCGAACCCACAACCCACATCCTGATCAAAGTGTCAATGAATAATTTGAACACTTACCATATTATAATGTAGGTGCAAGTGGCGACGGACGAGAAGCTGGCGCTGATGAGCCGCGCGGGGGAGGCGCTCGCGCGCGCCGCCGAGCTCGAGCGGCAGCTGCAGGACGCGCGCGCGCGCCTCGCGCAGCTGACGCGCGACCGCGAGAGGGATGTGAGTCTACCTTCTGTTTGTTGTTTAACTCATTTTATATTTCATTTCCAGTGTAGTTTAGTGGAGTGAAACTTATTAAATTATGCCCTAAGTAAGATTTTTTTTGCTTATTAAACTTACTGGTGGTATGTGAAACTAATATTTCAAATAATGTTTAGCACTTGTGGTCAAATGTAGAAATCACAAAAAAAAATTGGGACTCGTGATAAATTCTAAGTGTTCGAGGTAATTTTGATCGCGGGTGTTATGGGTAACATCGAAATTGGAAAGTTTAACATGACGTAATATAGTCTGTGGCGTTCCTCAATCATTGGATTATACGACACAAATTTTTTTTTCGGGTCAGTGGTTTCTGAGATTAAAAAAATTTGAAGCTTTATAAATAATCCATAAAACTTATTCTTTGCCCTCAGGAAACTGAATGGAAACAGTTCCAAAGCGACTTACTAATGACCGTTCGAGTCGCCAATGATTTTAAAACAGAAGCCCAAAGAGAACTTGAGAGGCTCGTCTCAGAGAACAAGATAGCGAGGGACCGCATTCGGCTGTTGGAAGACCAGATACATTCACAATCCTTGAAAGGTAAGTGAATGAAATGATTGGAATGTAATTTGAATGATGATCTAGCATGTTTTTTTTATATTTTACTAGTTTGAGATTAGGCAATTTTCATTGGTTTTTATCTTGGAAAATATTTTTTAAATTAAAAAAAAAGTAATTTATGTAATTTTTTAAAATTGCCTAAAACACTTACTAGTATTAATTTGCATAGGACTGTCTTAGTCAATAGGTATTTGGTAATGAACACAGTCGAACAAAGTTTTAGTGTTCCGTGCATTTTAGTAGTTTTAGATGTTGCATGTGATATAAAATAAAAAGATGCCCTAAAAATATATATAAATAAATAAATTAGCGGAATTAACAACATTATCACGCACTAATGGCTATCATCGTCATTCGTTTGACGCAACGCATAATTCTATGTAAGGCTTTGAATTGTAGTCGCAGCCATACAACTAACTAACTGAGTCATGTAAATGCAAAGTGTACATAATTTATACAAAAATGTCTAATCATAATTTGATGTATCAAAACAGGTATTGACAGACAGGAATCTGTGGATAGCGCACAAAATGATTCAGATGAAAAGAATATGTCGACACTTTCCGAAAGTTTCGATTCTAACAGTGATAGTTCTTCCAAGGATGTGTTTAAAAATATAAGAACTCGATATTTGTCGCGAGTTCATAGTGTTGAAAAAAAAGATACAAGTCTTGTGGATCAAGCATTTTTCAAACTAAATAGTAACACGGGACGGAAAGATTTAGATGATTCTGTGTCCAAAGATTTTAAACTTGAAATATTTAATGTAACGACAGATGAAACGAATGACGATGATAGCCATAAATCGATGTCGGACAGTGTGGAAAAATATAAAAATAAAATTTTACCTGAAGTTGTTCTACCTTCCTTTAAAGACAATGAACTTAAGAGGCAAAACGCTATCGACTTTTCATTGCAACAGCTTAGGCGTCAGGACGCTTTAGATGAGCTCGATGTTTTAGAAAATGATAATTTTAAACATACTTCTAAGTCTGAATCTATTAATTTGAAAAAACAAAAAGATAAAACTATTTTTAGCAAGAATCTCTCTAATATGTTTAATGGTAAAATTAAGTCTTATAGTACAGATAATATTAATGCAAACGGAGAGTTCAAGGATGCTCTCAAAGAGGCTACTAGTATAGAATTTCTAGGTGATGCTTACAATGTTAGTGAATCTTCTTTATTTAGTGAGGGATCGGATAGCGTTTTTGTAACATCATACGAACCAAATAACAATATCACGAATGCAATCGACAAAGAAAGTAAAACTAAAATAATTAATAAATCATACGCAGACGATGATACCAACTCGAAAGAAAAATCAAAATTTCCTGAAATACCAATTGTAAAAGCGGAAACCATACTTCCATTCCCTTATCCTGATGATAAAAAACCTAATAAAATGAACAGTGATACTTTATTTATTCAGCCTTTATCTAATATTATAAATGACGCAATAGAAAAAGATCTAAGGAGGGTAAACGAAGAAATAAAATTCAATTTCAAAGCGGCTCTTAACCGTATTAGTGGCAATGACCAAGATAGGTTAGCGCAATCGATTCCGAAAGAGGAACTCAGTCTGTCTAAAGTTACTACGGAAGCAGTCAGATTACCAGATGAAGATGTTCCAGACAATTTCGTGCCAGTAAAACGTCTATCTACTTTTAAAGGAGAAGATGATGCTATAAAACAAAGAGATCGTGTTATACAATTATATAATAATACTACAGAGGAAGGAAATGAGACGAAAATAGTATCGCATGCTACTAAATTATCACTAGAAAATTTAAGTAATCCCGATAGAACTCAAATTGCAGAAAAAGAAATATCACAACCCATTTCAGAAGCAAACAATAATAATGTAGAAAAAAATAATTTTACTAATTTAATACATAAAAAATCACACTCAGACATGTCCGTAGGCAAATCAAATGACAAAACTGCATTACAAACAAAAAGCGATCTTAGTGACACAAAACCAGCACTTGAACCGATAATAGATGATAACGTCAGTTATCATCTAAAAATACACACTGTCAATGATTTTTCATCTCCAAATTTATCAAATACTAAAACGTCAAACAACAGTTCACCCAAATTTGTACAGAATAAAGTTCGCAATAAATTAAATACTTTTTTAACACCAACGAACATATTGAATGCTAATATTGAAGGTGGATCGTCTCCGATAGTACTCAGCCCTGTCTTAATACAACCAATATTTTATAAACCTAATTCTAATGTTGTAGAAATAGACACAAAAAACCAAAGTAAAAATAGTACGGTTTATTACAATGATATTGACCAGGTTATAAATAATGAAAAGGATTCTGAAACCAGAAAGAAAGGAATATATCAGAAGCGTAGTAAAAGTAAAGCATTGCCTTTTCTGCCAATAAATAAAGAACATTCCAGTCAAAGTGTAAATGAATCAAGATCTCCGACGGCTATTAAAAGCCCAAACAAATCCCCAAGTCCAATAAAAACTGTTGGTAAGCTATCGAAAACTCCTGAGTGGTTGATTGATAACCAGTATTATCAACCGTTAGACAATGTTTCATTCGTCATCAACACAACGCAGACATTTGCTAAACAAAATACTGCTATGGAAGAGGATAGTGCAAAACGACATAGTACGAATCCATTTCTTTCTTTTGACCAACCGTTAACAACAACAGAATCTGAAAATTATTACGAGGAAATTGGAGAACCAGTAATGCGTGCAAGCCAAATTCAAACTATAAATATAGCAGACGATGAAAAGCTGTCGAACAACACCACGTTAACTGATGATTTAGCTAATGTCCCACGAGAGGAACTACTGAAAGTACCCAGAAAACCTAAAAGAACTAAGAAACATGAAGGGCGACCCAAAAAATCAAATGATACCACAACAATAATAAAAGAAATGGCGCATATAACGAAATCTGTATTATCTCTTTCTCGAACTCCAAGCGCTACAGACACAGTTAAAAAATCCACCAGATCAATAGGTGATATTGTTCAAAGTTTAGAGAGTTCCACATCGGACGCTCAACCGGAAGTGCCTACGAGGAAGTTGTCGCTACAAAATCAAAAATCACCCAGCACCGACGTAGACACTGGTTCTTTGCCTCGATATAGACAAACGTATCACTGGAAGACGTTAGAGCACAAGCGGCTATCCCATCCTATAAGATCATTAAACGACTCGCCGACGTCACGACCTCTACGTAAGTCCGGCTTTGAGCGTCCCGCTCCCGTGTGATGTCAATGTAAATAACCGTAAAGTGTGAGTCGTGTTGTGTTCATTTGGTGGCGGTACGGGTGTTGGTCGTTGTGTGCGTTTATGTCCATTTATATACATTTTTTCATGTTGTAGCCCATATTTTTTTTTATTTAGTTCTCAATGTTTTCCGAAATATGCATGTGTGTGAGGAATCATCCAGGAAGCTACTCGACATTACTATAGTTATATGTATAGTGAAGCAATTCATTAACTTCTTATTTCTTTTTATTGGTTATATATTTACTACAGAGTTAATAAATATATTGGGTAAATTAAAATATTCAATAATTTAAAATTGGCTTGTAAATATTATGTATTTTATGCGTATCGCTTTCAAAATTATTTTAATATATATTTATTTGAGGGTGACGGTGGAATGTCATGTGAATTGTTGTACAATTTCTCTCTCTCTCTTATGAAAACATTTTATAAGACAAAATCGTTAATCGTCAATCACAAAGCTAGTTTAAAAGCTATTTTACATACCATTTTGTTTGTCCAACTTTACCACCATATTTTGTGAAATTATATTTCATTACAGGCCTAAAAAACTTTTAAATCGGCTTCACGCTGTACCCCGCACACAGCAGGGTAGGCAGAGGTAACCTAATGTTAAGACACTCTGTTCCCCAAATTCTTAAAAACTTTTAAATCTTATTTAAAATAAGAAAAGAGACTAAATTAACTATTTACCCAATAGATTTGAAGTGATAAAACATATTTACCTATAATTTTCATCAGCTATGCCTCCCCGTACAGAGGAGGCCCCCACGCCACCGCCGCTGCTCACCAGCGCGTCCCTACAAGACATCATGGCGACCGCAGCTTCGCACAGACGGACTAAAGGTATTTTTTTTATTTTATTATCTTCAAGTGCAAGTACATTATCAAAAAAGACAGACAAAAATTTTTTTTAGCATACATTATATAAATATAATTTATCTGTATATGTCACTGTACTCCTCCTAAATGGCTGGACTGATTTAGATAAAATTTTATGTGTATTTCAATAGGTTCTTGGATTTTTTGAAAATACAATTGGACTCAATAGCTTGCGCAGCATTTAATTTATAGTGTTCTAATAGTGGTTTAAATATGGGATAAAATGACAAAAAAAATGTATCATTAATTATTAGCTATAAATTAATTGAAAATAACATATTGTTTAGAAGTCTTAAAATAAAAATTATGCCATAGGAAATAGAATAATTCTATACTCTGCTCAATTTACAAATTAAAGTGTCATTACTATTATGTATAATTAAATTGATAATAACATACACTTTTAACTTAGTATATGATAATAAATAGAAATGTTCTATACTAGTGGGCGCGCGCGGCTTCGCCCGCTTATTTGCATCCTTAGGGATGAATTCTAAAAAAAACACCAAACACGTGTTCAATAAAATATTTTAAACTGTATGAATTAAAATTTTTATAAAAATCGGTGGCGATTTAAAGATTTTTCCATATAAACTTTCAACCCCTTATTTGAACCCTTAGGGGGTGAATTCTAAAAAACCATGAAACACGTGTTCAATGAAATATTTTTAAGAGTCTGAATTTCAAATTTTATAAAAATCGGTGCCGATTTAATTTTTTTTCCATACAAACTTTCAACCCTTATTTCATCCCTTTAGGGTTAAAATTTTTCAAAATCCCTTCTTAGTGGATGTCCAGATTATGAAAATAAACATCTGTCCAAATTTCACGTTACACGTTACGCCGTAACTGCTGTGCATAGACAGCAGTTACGGCTGTGCGTGCGTCTTACCTCAGTCAGTCATCAGTCCTTTTATATATATAGATAATGTTGCTAGTGCTAAAACTAGCCTAACTATAAAAAGTCAGAAAATAGACCATTGCCAGAAATTATTAAGATTGATATGCAGATTTTGATTACTTTACGTTTACTTTTTACAAGGTTCCTTCAAACAAATTAAAAATATATTTCCTTTACTTCAGCAGGGTAATCTGGGAACCTAGTGTCAAAACGTTCCGATCCGATTAAGCAACTTCTATTCCCCAATTTCTGGCAAATTTTGGTGGCATTGCATGTTAAGTGGCGGGACTGACCTCAAAATATACGTAAAATATAACGTAACTTGTATTTAATTGATTCCAGGTGTAAGTAGACAAGATTCACGTTTGTCCGTCAAGTCGCTAATAGAAAGTATAGAAAACGCAGCTAAGGCGGCCAAGCAGTCTCCAGCCACTACTCCAGTTACTGAGTGGCCACAGGTAGCGGGAACATGTTATAAAAAAAGAAATTAGTAACTTTACATCATAACAGGATAGGCAGGATATAGTGTGTTTTTTTATTTTGAGTACTTGCTTATTGGCATAACTCAACGCCGTGTTTTTTCAGTAGAGCAAAAATGAAAATAATTTATATATAATCATTTTCCCAAATTGGAATCGAACCCACAGTCATCTTGTTGATAGCCAGGCACTGTTTTACTATGAAATGATTGTCTCACTTTCAATAAAACATTGCCTAATAATAAAATGCCTAAAATAAAATGTTTTTCACATTTACATTCACAGCAGGTCCAAACAACAACGGGTGTAACGACAACAAATAACATCAAAAATGGCCTCCCTGAACCCGCACCACCCGCCACGAATGGCATGGCGTCCTCCACTTTTAACAAACCACCGGCGCCGAGGAATCGACCTTCTCCTATTAGTACAGGTATTTATATGACATATTCTTTTAATTTCACGCTGTATCCCTCATATAGGGTCAGCAGAAAACACCTGGGAATTTAGTGTTAAGATACTCCATTCCCCACTTTCTGGTCGATTTGGAAATGTATTCTTGTAAAATGAACTGAATGTAATGTTACTTATTTAGAAAACGTATAAAATTTTGAACGTAGAGGGACTCGAACCCGCGCCTCCTGGAAACCGACCAGTTACCTGGTCCTGGATATTCAGGACCTGAATGTAATGTTTTTTTTTTTCATTATTTTTATTTATAGTAGTGTCTAAAATATATTTTTCATATTTTTATTTATAAAGACAGCATTAAAGTTCTTACTATTATATAAAAAAACTTACACAATTTTTTTCTATACAGTATGTACATACATGTGAATATTCAGCGAGTTTTTTTTCATTTATTTTATTTTAAAATTATCTATATTCATATATTATGTAATATACATGAATGTTCTAATAATATGTATAAAAAAAAACTAATTTTACGATTTCCGTATTGACCGCATGTGTCCGCTTATTTCTATTGCAGCATGGCGGCATGAGAGAGGCGCATAGCTATCTATTGCCTAACATTATTTATTTGTTTGTTTTTGTGTTCCTACATACCTTATAAAGTATATTTATTATATTATTATCCTTGCAAATTGGACGGCTTATAAAATAAAATATTTTTAAAATGTTTTTTTTATTGTTGTATATTCTGGCTGTGGCTACCATTTTGTTTTAATAATTTATTTACTAATCTACCTATTCTCTTGCTATAGGATTTAGGATTTTATTTATTTAATAAAATTGCTTTTAACATATTAATTTTGCATAATAAACTAAATCGTTAGTTTTTTTTTCTTTTTACTTTTTAAATGTTTGCCTTTCTTAAAAATGAAAATAATAAATCATCTATCATTTTTTAATTCATTAATTCGGAAGTTGGTGGTTTGTTCCTAATGAATCTATTCATTGTGATTAGAGGCCATTTGACTTCCTTTCAACGTTTTGTGCCAGCGATACACTGAAACTATATTTAATATATTTATAATTGCTTAAATAAAGACAATGTCATTTTCTTTACATATCATTTAAATAAATAAAATAAATCAATAAATCAGCTTCACACCGTATTTCGCACACAGCAGGGTAAGCAGAGGGAACCTAGTGGTAAGACACTTCGTTCTCTATGTTATCATTTAAAAAATTAAGATATTTTTGAAATACTGTATTACTACTATTATTGTAAAAGAGTAGGCGCAGCTTATGTACGAGATTAGCTTAGTAATATATTAAGTTACTTCAGTTTTAGTTATACTAAACAAATATGTATAGACATTACAAAAATTAATTTCTCTCTATGAAAGTAATAATATAATATCATAACCATTATATTGTTAAAATAGTATAATGCATGGAACAGCGGCGTTGAACTTCGCCACGCAACCCACATTCTTCCAGATTTTGGCGGAAAGTGGGAAACGGAAGTATCTTAATGGAAATGGAGTGTCATAACAGTAGGTTCCCAGGTTCCTTCAGCCTAACCTATTGTTCGGAATACAGCGTGAAGTTAAAAAAGTAAAGTACATTACCAAAAATACATAAAAACAACATATTTAAGCAATTATAATCCACTATTAAAACATATCGTCACAACAATAAACAACAAAACCACAACAAGACTGGCACGAACCGTTAGTTAAAAGCTTGTTGTTGTCTAACGCGGGGGCAGAGACCAACGTGCCGGACGAGCAGCGCGCGCTCGCGTCGCTGCAGCAGAAGGCCATGGAGTCGTTTGTGAGGAGGAACAGCTATGGGGATATATGTGAGTTTCATTTATCTATATTTTTTTTTCAATTTCGAGGCCAGCAGCGCAGAGCGCTACTAGCGTGTGACTATATACCCGACAGGCTGTGGGTTCAAATTTCAGTTGAGGAAATTAAATATTTATTATTTTCATTTCTTCGTTTTGGTCTCGAGGCAAAGCGCAGTGTTGAGTTAAAAAGTGGAGAGCGAAGTGTCTTAACACTACACTCCGTCTGCCTATTCTGCAGCATGCGGGATACAGCGTGAAGTTGAAAAAATAACATATTTCGCAATATGTATTATACGATGGTTAGGTTATTTGTAGATAAACTTTGCCTTATCTGAACCCGAATATAAAAAATATCATTGAGTGATGATCGTATCGAACTCACAATCATCGCGTTAGCAGTCAGGCGATGTCAAATTTCACTAAAAGTGTTAATTTAAATTAATTTACACAAATTATACGAAAATGTAACATACCACCCTATAACTATTTCCTAAAACAACACCACACTAGTTGAATTACATTTATTGTTGCTGTATAAGTTAATATATTTATTAACAACAGGTGAAAGAAAAGACCCCCTGAATGCATTGCAAGTGAAGAACGGCGGTTCCAAGCGGAACGCGCTGCTCAAGTGGTGCCAGCAGAAGACGCTCGGCTACAACAACATTGACATTACCAACTTTAGGTAAATATTTAATGAGTTCTTATTTAATTTTTTATAGCTTAAAATGAGCAAGTCAGTAGTAAGAAATTTATGTATGAAATGATGATAGTATATTAAGGAGAGTTGACCAACATACAATAGTAAAGCTAATTTATATCGCTGCGGACACCAGCTCGTCGTGGAACGACGGGCTGGCGCTGTGCGCGCTGCTGCACGCGTACCTGCGCGAGGCGCGCGTGCCGTACGCGGAGCTGTCGCCGCACGACAAGCGCACCAACTTCTCCGTGGCCTTCGCGGCCGCCGAGTCCGTGGGCATCCCCACCACGCTCAACATACACGACATGATCCAGCAGGAGCGCCCGGACTGGCAGCAGGTCATGGCCTACGTCACCAGCATATACAAACATTTCGAAACTTAACCGAGAGAACCGATTAGGGCTCACGTAAACACACATGTATTACATACAATTGAGATTCAAGAGGGAAGGAAAACTAGAACTCTTTTCATTCAAAAATATCTTCAAGAACTTTTACTTTGAAAAAGTGAGATTGCTATATTCTTGCTTTCTGATTCTTTTCGTTTCTCCTTCTCTTTCGTGCAATGTATTTTCTACTCTACATACAATTTTTAGTGATATCAAAGAAGCTTCACTTTTAAAATCAGCTACGCTCTATTTTAGCTTTCTATATAAAATCTAAGAATTGAAAATCTAAAAATTACAGTCTTGAGTAAGCCACAAAGTTAGATAAGCTGTATGTAACATTCCTGTAAGAAGATAAGGTTTAACCAATCGCAATTCATTAAAAGTTAAATGACGCTAACTGTAATTAAAAAATTGATGGATATTTTTTTAAATTTACTCAAATTTAAACTATCTAGTACATTGGTTCCCAACCAGTGGTCCGCGCCTAGCCAGCCTAAATATGGTCCGCGAACGATTTTAATTTTATGACGGGATGGTGAAGCGTAGTTTCTGTTTGATTTAATTCACAGTTAATTTTTATTATACCTACATGCATAGTGGTCCCTGCTACCAAGAATGACATAAAAGTGGTCCTTGATCAAGAAAAGGTTGGGAACCCCTGATCTAGTAGATATTTGCTTATTTTTAAAAATTGCGATTAGTGTGTGTGTGTGATAGTTGAAATCCTGTCCGCCATTTTGTGTAACTGATATGCCTTTATTAAGACTAGATGTTGCGTGAGGAATTGATATGATAGCCGTCTTTCCATATAAAGACTGATTTATTAGATTAGCTGGTTAAGATCCTAACGTTGTGACAATGATGATTTGAAAATAAACTTTAAATAAAAAAAAAGTTAAGAAAAATGGTTGCCTATCGCTGATTTGTGTACTACTACTATAATATGAATATTGGCCTTTTATTAAAATACATATTTTAAGCTTATATAGCTGGAATTTAATACTAGTAGGAACTGTGTATATTATACAATTATAGGAAATATATATTTTTAGAATTATATGGAAAAAAATTTTCAAAAATTTCAAAACGAATTTCTCAATCAAGTCATACTATAGTATAAAAATAATATTGTATTAATAATTGTATTTAACTTCCATTTATAGTATCAAAAAATAATTAATATTATTAAAATATATTACTTATCAAATTTATAATAATCAAAATGTATATTCCATTTTAACGCCTTAAAAAACTAACTTCTGTATGTTGTTTACCTCAAAGCTAATACTTGCACCAATTAATTATATTAGTTAGAAAAAAAAAATAACAACTAAAAAAAAAAAGGTAATTAAAAAAAATATGGAATTACTCAGGTTAGAGTTAATATAAGCTTCCATTGCTTCCAACGAAATTATTATACTTTTTATATATTTTTACAAGGTTTTTTTTTTAATATAAAATTATCAAACTAAACTGATAAATAATATAATTAATTATTTTGTGGAATAACTATACGGGTTGAAAATGAAAATGCAGAGTTGATTTTTTTTTGAGGTTGTCGTGGCGCAGCGGTACAGCGCTTGACTGTAAACACGATGGTTGTGGAGTCGATTTCCAATCGGGGAAATTAATTACTTTCATTTTCACGTTCTGGTAACGTGAGATAGCGCAGCGTTAAGTTATCCCACTCAACGCGCGATGTTTCGGAAATTAGGGTAAAGAATGGAGTGTTTTAACACTAGGGTCCATCTGCCTATCCTGCTACATGCGGGATACAGCGTGAAGCCATAAAAGGGAGTGATTTTTTTTAAGAACAATTGCGATAAGGATCCGAGTGTGAAATTCCTTTAATGTTTATTATTTCTATTAAATGTGTCGTGTATTCTGTGGGTATATGAACATTAAAAAGCATATTATCTAATTAAATACGAATTTAAATTCCATAAATAAATAATATTAAGTTAAACTTTTAAGGAAGAAAATGTGATTAGTTAACGTTTTTTTTTTTCATTTCTTTGTGAGTAATTTTTTATCTGTGTCTTTTGTGTAAGAAAGTGTTGTGATATTGTAGTCTGAGATAAGAGAATGATTTAAAATATCGACTTCGAATATAATATTTTGTTGGAATTGTTTATGTTCAACACGTTTTGTCTTTGTTCGAGCAAAGATTTCACGTAACATTTTATTATATATTTACATACGAATTATTTATGATTTTTATTATTTAGAGGCCAGTCGTGGCGCAGCGGNGAAATATTTACTTAAATTTATATTTCCATTTCTTCGCTCTGGTGTCGAGGTTAAGCGCGGCGTTGAGTTCTGCCACTCAACACACAATGCCTCTAGAATTCGGCAGAAAGTGGGGAACGGAGTGTCTTAACACTACGTTCCCTCTGCCTACCCTGCTGTGTGCAGGATACAGCGTGAAGCTGATTATTATTATTGTAGAAACTCCCAAATACGTAGTTTAAACTTTGAAGCTTGACATTATACGCCCTTATATTGTCGACATCAGACAGAGACGCCGCTATACGAGTAAAAGAGATAGACAACATGACTTTACTAATACATCGTTTCTTTCGCTCGTATCGTGCTGTCTCTTTCGCACGACTGAATTATGTTAACATTTACCCTCTTTTTGACATTTTTAGTTAAAATATTTTTCAATTTTTGTAGCTTTTTGCTTATTATTATTACTGTATGACAATTGATGAATATTTTAGCTTTGAATGTCTATTATAATGATATTACAAGAATAATTATAATAATAACAATCCTCGTTTCGCAATGTGACTGTTTGTTTGTTGAAGCTATATAGAATAATTATCTATTTTCATATATCTGTATTACTGTACATATAGCTAAAATAAAGTTCCTGGTTTATTTTAAAAAATGCTTTTATTTACATTACACTTAGAAATATAATTAACTATTATAGTATTATATACATTTATATACATATAAAAATAATTTACATAAAAAAATGTCGTCTGTTTTAATTGGTTTTCACATTTTACCAATCGAGTTCGCCGGGAATGTATTTTTCTATGAGAGATTCATAGTATGGCCATAAGGCTTCAATGTCGGGAACCGCCGCGCTTTTTGTGTACAAATCATATTGACTGGAAATAAAAAGAAAATATCAAACTTTCAAACAAAAGAATGTATTATATATATTAGAAAAACAGGGTAAAAGCGGCCTTGTATTATTTTTCTATAGATTTACATTTTTAAACTAATTCTACATATAGGAAATGTTATTTATATCAATTTTTTTTTATTCTTCAGAAAATATTAATTACTTACTTGAATTTAAGTACTGCCTCCTTTATTTTATCATCTCTTTCGGTGCGGAACTGGCTGTAGTCGCCTCCAGCGTGCCACGGGTAGAAGGAGTGGTATCTAAATAAAAAAATATTTTACGTTAAAGGTTAAAAAAAAAGGTTTAGCCCCCCATTTGAATCGATTGCGCTG
>JAAIXJ010001176.1:1456-15071 GCA_013403705.1 Heliconius hermathena | reverse complement strand
GACCGGGCGACCTCACCGGAGCAAGGCCAGATCGGAACTCAAACTTCGACTTACACCGTATTATTATATAGCCTATATCATTTCTGAAGAATGCAGCTTTCATACAAAACAAAAATAAAACAAATCAGACTAGTAGATCGGGAGATCTTAGCGCTTAAACAAACAAACAATGAATTGAATGAATTTTGTTTTTACCTTAGTAACGTTTATAATTTAACGTTTATTTTTAATAATCTTTACCTAATCGTAGTTTCATAAAAAGAATGTAATTATTGACTATTTTAATATCCATCACAGATAAAAAGTTATCTTTTATACGTATATTTAATTTTGTCTTTAATAGCGTGCAGTACAGTACTATACATATTATAATACTACATATACTTCTACTGCATGTAGTACTTTAGTTCTATTTGTATAGATACAACCACAAAAGTCACAAATTACATTATTTGGTGACGAACTAAGCTTACCAAGTTAACTGTACGTTTACAGAGTCCGACCCCGATAGACCTTTACAAATATTTATTTTACTCGTTTATTATGTTTCCTTGATATATATTTTTGTGTAATATAACCGTTCATCTACATATTAGCTAAACGTAGTAGCTTATTTTTGAATAATAGTCAATCAATCAATCAGCTTCACGCTGTATCTCGCACACAGCAGGGTAGGCAGAGGGAACCTATTGTTAAGACACTCCGTTCCTCACTTTCTGCCGAATTCTTGATCCGATCCGATGTCGATCCCCACTCGAGGAGATGAAAATATTTACTTAAATTATTATATATTTTCATTTCTTCCCTCTGGTGTCAAGGTTAAGCGCGGCGTTGAGTTCTGCCACTCAACACGCAATGCCTCCAGAATTCAGCAGAAAGTGGGGAACGGAGTGTCTTAACCACTAAGTTCCCTCTGCCTTCCCTCGACGAAAAGAAAAGAGATACATAAGATATGACCAAGACCAAGGAAAAGAGATACATAAGATATGACGATTTATATCGTCATATCTTATGTATCTCTTTTCCTTGAAGCTAAACAAAATAATGCTTACATTACTTTATAAGGCCACATATATTTTTAAATATTACAAAATAGCTGCAAAGCTCAGCTGATCTAAGTTCTGCCACTCAATATGCAATATCTCAAAGATGGGGCAGAAATGGGACGCAGTGCTTAACTTTTTTAGACTTGATTAGATTCTATCTATCCACATACTATCTGTGCAGACACATACACAGATAGATAAGTTTATAATATATATATATATATATATATATATATATATGACGAGTGGAAAGTATGTAAATACATTTTCCATATTTAAAAAAATATATATTTTCATAAATAAGTTTCAAGTGAATATATAAATTGTTAATTACAGAATTTTTAAATAAAACAGATAGGTACTAAAATAAAATGCCTTATCTGTCAAAAATAATTCAATTAACATTTTTAAATGCTGAGGGAGAACGAAGTCACATCATAAAGTAAAATTACATTGGACCAACCGAAACGAGAACTGTTGAATAAATAATAATTTTTCGTCTTACAATTTTAAATGGCAATACGAAACAACCTAGTTTTGTGTTTTTAATTAAAAACGATCGGTTGTAATATGAAACACATAATGTAATGTATAACTTAACATTTTGTTTTGTTTCTATTATTTTATTTAATATGGATTTTTTTTTGTATAAATAGCTTTTGTGCTGAATTCGATAAAACAAGTTATTGAATATCGTGATGTACGTACAATTTTAATAATTTTTATTATGGTTATTTTTGAATATGGATTTCAATATATATATTTATTTGTTTTGTAATATTTTGCTATTCATATGATGAACCTAGTGTGTCGCAGTTGCAATGGCAATAGGTTCAATTAGGCCAAGTAAATATTCAAAATACTATTGTTTTCCTGTTCCATCCAATACGTAAAATATGAACTATACGTAATATAAACTATAATCTTAGACTTATATTCAAACAGATTTAGCTATATACATGCAAATATAAAACAAATATGTAAACATAATAAGTTCTAAATAATTTGTTTCAGCATTAACATCAGCCCATAAAATAACTCAACTGAAGGTCCCGCTGTACGCGGATCCTCGGCGAGCTGCTGAGCTCAGCTGTCACTTCCAGATGGATGACCAGAGACTACACTCCGTCAAATGGTACAGAGACATGCACGAGATATTCAGATACAGACCCTCACAAAAGGTAATTTTGATATCTACTTAATGACTTTTTCATTGAAATATTCAAGTAACCCGAATTTTTCATATGTTAAGATTGAAGACGTTGATAGACGGTTATGTGTTAAAGTAATATTAAAACAAAATAAATCAGCTTCACGCTGTATTCCGCACACAGCAGGGTAGGCAGAGGGAACTTAGTGCTAAGACACTCTGTTCCCCACTTTCCGACGAATTTTGGGGGTATTGCGTGTTGAGTGGCGGAACTCAACGCCGATCTTGAAATACTTTGTAATGCCGCCGTTAAAGTAATATTGATGTTGATATATCTAGTTATTATGTGACGAAGAAAATTAATCAAAAAGAATATAAAAATAATATTAAAGGGCAATAATATGTATATTTATTTATAATAGTAATAAATAAATATAATATTATAAAGAGGAAACATTTGTACTTTTGTATTATGTTTGTATTGTTTTCACACAAAAACTACTGGATCGATTTCGAAGATTCTTTCACCATTAGAAAGCTGTTTCTTTACTGACAAATATAGGCTATATTACATGTTCAAAAAAAATAGGGATCCCTAATAAAAACGCAATAATGTCGCACGCAATAATGAAAAAAGTCAGCCTAGTTTATTATGAGTTAATGGCAATTCAAAATTGAAATGTAACTACATTTACACCGTAGAATGTATTTAATATCTAATAACTCAACTAAATCAATAACATTACTTTTTAAACTATTATGACTAAAAGTACTCTTAAAGAAACATACACTACGTACAGCAGTATATCCCATTAGAAGCATTCGACTTATATATACGTAAGACGTCACTTTATAAAATGAAAAGGTTTCTTTAAAAAACGCCAGCGTTCCTTTCATCGCATGTGTTTCTCTCAAATGTAATTTATAAACTGCTTACTAAATCGAGCTACTTATATCTGATATTTACATACATACAACCAGTATGGATGTAAATATCAGATACACAGAATTTATCTAACTTCTTCTAAACACGTAAATGTGAAGTGCTTTTCTAGAAATTCAATATGACTGTGTTTATTCAAATTCATAAAGTAATTAAGGCGATATTAAAAAAAATATATAAAAAAAAAACAAATACTTGTATAGCGAGTAGTAGAGAGTGTAGGTCACCTCTAAGAGAAAAAAGAAAAAAATCTGATTCTGATATAGTATTATAATTTATAGGAGATTTTGTACCAAGCAATTAATATCTCTGCAGGTTCCAATCCACCTGTTCAATGTAACCGGTATAATGGTGCAAGACGGCGAGTGCCAAGAGGGCTCGTGTACGGTGCGCGTGATGCCTCCACCCGTCGCTACGAGCGCCGCGTACACTTGCGAGGTGTCCACAGAGGGGCCCAAGTTCCAGATAGCGAGACAAACGAAACATATGACTGTAGTTGGTGAGTCAGTAATAGATTATTTTACTACAAGATTGTAATTGTGTACTACTTGCTATATTTACCAATGATTATAATAATCTGTAATATGCCATAGAAATGGAGGTATTTTGCCATAATGGGCGAGAGCAGTGAAGGCGAGTGCTAGTGCACTTTAAAGGGGCCTTTAAGCCTAATCCTTTGGTCGCAAGTCCCAGGCACTGGTCCAAGCTCATCAGTATTAATATATTTTGTAATTTTAAAGAGTTAATTCAATAAAATACATTATACAAACTGCAGTTTTCTTTACATTATTCAGTATAGAAAACAACAAATGTCGCCCGTAATTTTTTGCGTAGCTTTTAAACGTAACATAAAAAAAAATTGTTCGCGTAGGAATTTCTAGAAATCTCTTCTTAGTGCACAGTGTATTCTTCTTTGCACTCCATAATCTACTAATATGCTAAATATCAACTTTCTAATTTTTGTATAGTTTCGTCTGTGTTTTGTCTATTCATAACATATGTATGTCATAAGAAAACCATATGTGGAACGTTGATATTGAAACATTCATATAGTGTATTCGTACATATACGGTAGAGAACGTTGAATATAGTAGAATGCTGAATATAATATATAATATGTAAATATTTAAATTGTAAAATAATGTGTATTTTAGACAACTTTATACAGTAACTAGACGAGATTTTGGGGAATGTGGAATAGTACGCTCAGAATTTGAAACAGTTATTTGTTTCAATAACTTTCAATATTTCGTCTAACTTTCATTTATTTATTTTTTAAATAGGTTAAATTATTCACATATAATAAGGATGATGAAGTATACTTATTTAGAAAACGTATAAAAATTTATAAAAATCTGGACGCAGCGGGACTCGAACCCGCGCCTCCTGGAAACCGGCCTGGTCGGTTTCCAGGAGGCGCGGGTTCGAGTCCCGCTGCGTTCAAATTTTTATACGTTTTCTAAATAAGTATTTTTCTTTCCTAAGTGTGGAATAACACTTTTAAAAAAATGTTTAAAGAAGATTAAGTATATCTAGATGAAGAATATGATGATAAAAAAATAATTCCGCCATACATTACTATCTCTTTCATAATTTTCTATAATAAAAAGGTAGAAAATCAAAAATAGCATGACATAAATATTATATGACCTCAGTAAATCGATCTATAAATTCTTATCAGTTTCGTTTTCCACCGAGTCGTTTAAATGAGAATAGAATTAAATAAATTATAATATAATGTTAATAGTCTTTAGTGAATAAAATAGTGAGAAATTAAACTTCATCTATTTTCTAAGATTTCACTTTTTTGTAACTGTTGTTGTCATTGTAAAATCATGATCTTTATAGCTCTAACATAACGTAATATTTGTTTTTCAAAGCCTATATTTATTATTTTAAAGCCATTATTTTATCTAAATTAATGAGCTTCGTATACTAATTAGGTAACGAATGTCGTAAAACTGTAACTCATCAAACAATCTTTTAAACGCTTATTCCTAAATCTATCTCATTTAGGTATTTATTTATGAGCCAGCAATCATTCCAAGCACCTATATAATTATATAAAAAAATCACATGTATGTTCGAGAAATCAACATTTAACTGCAAACTAGTTGTTCAGCGAAAACCACTTACCCGATCGCACAACAACTTTATTTAGCTTTACGTAATGCTTTTATTTTAATTAACGTAAATTAGTTATGTGAGCCTTTCGACTCCAACTTGAACTTGGCTCGTACCTACCTAACACTTTAATTGAGTTCATATTCTCACTACAGCACACTACAACGTTGTATGTTAATGTAGTTCCTGTACAAGATTAACTTGTCAGTTAACGTCCTGTAAATAAATAAATCAGCTTCACGCTGTATCCCGCACACAGCAGGGTAGGCAGAGGGAACCTAGTGTTAAGACACTCCGTTCCCCACTTTCTGCCGAATTCTGGAGGCATTGCGTGTTGAGTGGCAGAACTCAACGCCGCGCTTAGCCTCGACACCAGAGCGAAGAAATGGAAATATAAATTTAAGTAAATATTTCATTTCCTCGAGTGGGGATCAAACCCACAACCAGTCGGTTTTACAGTCACACCTCGTGCCGCTGCGACCTCACCTTGCCTTTTTCTTACTGACAATTGAGGGTATTTTACAGCTAAAAATACAATTTATATTTGATATTACTATTTTACAAACTAAACAAAAATGAGCTTCGGTGCATGTGCTATAAAATTTGGGATTATTTTTTTACATTTCTACAGTTGCACAATAAATTATGAACGAAAAATCAAATTTCTTATCTGATTTTTCGTAACAATTTGCGGACCCAAATGATGACCCAAAGGCTAGATAACTCATTATCAGCTAAACACTCGTTAGCAGATTCAAAATTTAATCTCAAAAGTCCATTTTTATTGCAGCTATGCCGGACAAGGACCCTACAATAATTGGTGCTCCTAAACTAGTGAGGCCCGGCGAGCAAATACTACTCAACTGCTCCTCTGATTATTCCCTGCCGCCGTCTGATATTAATTGGTACATAGACGATGAGATTGTAAAGGTATGTACTACATATGTAACATATTTTTTTATATTTTAGTTATATAAGTACCTCTGAAGCAATGATAATCGTTTTACTATAAATATATTAAAGTAAGTAAGTAGTAGTAAGTATTAAGTGTAAATTGCGATGAAAACTATATATTATCTGTAATAACTATATGCAATTGAATAGAATTTCCTTTTCCTGTATTAGCGATATTCTTGTAAATAAAAGAGTTTAATAATAATTTGAAACATATTTCAAGAATAGTATGGAGGCACTGCGCAACGGGTGTTGCGCAGTGCCTGGCTGGCTGTCTGGCTGTTAACACGATGGTAGTAGTATCGATGCTCGTTCGGGTGAATGATTTTACCTATTTTATATTTTATACAATTTTAAATATATTCTCATCGCCCCGTTATGGTCCACCACTCTGTATTCTATGTTTGGATTATTTAAAAAATCTTAAGACATTTTAAAATAATTCTCTACAAGAAATTGCTTGTAGCTCTTAAATTCCAAATCCGTTTTTCATAAAACATAATTAAAAACCATTGTGATGAACAAGGCTTTTAATTAACAAAAACCGTACTCAAATCGGTTCATTAATTCAGGAGCTACAGTGTCACAGACAAACACACAGATACTTCAAACTTATAACACGCATCTCTTTTTTGCGCAGGGAATTAAAAAAAAATATAAAAATTGTTAGTAATACATACATATCAATGTATATACGTGGTTTCATATCGTAGCTACCTGGAAATGTGCTAATAACAGAATGTGCTCATTAGAATATACGGTGATGAATACTTCATTTATATATAAGCATAACCAGTGTGTGACCTTCTTTTAACATGTCTCATTAGGAAAAGTTGATATGGAAAAGTTTGCTTACTTCCAAAACGTACATTTTAAATATAAAATTTGTATATTATCAAGGTGATAACGTTTTACTTAATAAATATTATTAATGTATGTTCTCTTTTTATTATAATATTTCGAAAACGAACAAAGTTGATATAATATTTTTTATGGTCAATTATTATTATTTAAATTACGAAAAACAAATTATATAATATGAGTATCAGTATTTAAAATATTTCAATTTTATTTTTTAGAATAGAATAGAATAGAATATACTTTATTGCACACAGAAAAACAAAAGAAATATAAAATACAGACAACAATATATGTTTATAAAATGTATGCAAAGGCGGCCTTATTGCTTCAAGCAATCTCTTACAGGCAACCCTTGGGAAATAAAGGACTAAATTTTAACTAAAAAATGGAAATAACGTTATAGTGCACAATTAGACTAAATAAAATACAATAATATATATAAAATAAAAATGAATAATATACATATATACATATCGTATACTACATAAAAAAAAAACGATTTAATATTATATCTAAATATAATCCTATATACTTATATATATAATATATTAATCTACTTAATATACATATATACATACATAAACTAATATTATAAAGAGGTAAGATTTGTATTTTTGTATGTATGTATGTATGTATGTATGTATGTATGTTTGTAGTGTTTTCACACAAAAACTACCGGCCCGATTTCAAAAATTCTTTCGCTATTAGAAAGCTGCATCTTCACTGTCCCACATAGGCTATATTACATTTTCAAAAAAAATAGGGATTCTTAAGAAAAATGCAATAATGTAACCCAAAGTGTGAAGAAATTGATCTAAAAAATTTATCATCGCGTGCGCTGCGAAAACTATTGATGATAGAACAAAATAATGTTCTACAGTATTATAGAACGCATCAATATCTATAAAAAAATCCGCAATACCATATGTCCAACTATTATAGTTATGACAATATAACTACTTTTTTATAATTTATAAGTTGATGAAAGTGCCAGCAATAATCAAACCATTTTATTCATACCTCTACATTAATCCTTATTCTATTAAATGATATTTTATTAAAGATAATTTCAATATGTGTAAGTTACTTTTTAAATTAACAAAATCGGACTTTTCATTCAAAAGATATAACGAATTTAAAAATATCAATCTAAAGAAAATCATGTAATAATAAAAAATACGGAGTGTAGCCTCGCGCACCGTAGCGAGTAAGTAACTCTGCTGGGGGGGGGGAGGTGCATCGATATCACTAACATTATGAAGACAACTGATTAGATGTTTTGTATCTTTATTTGAATTGAATAGGCCCTGAAACTCCGGGACCGATTTGGAAAATTCTTTTACAATTAGGCGATTAACGTATAAAAAACTACCAAAAAGCAACCTTATATCGCGTACGCTGTGGAAATTATTGACATTAGAGCAAAATGATGTACTACAATTTTATAGAAGACATCAATATCTACAAAAAAGTTTACGATACCATGTGTACGGAAAATGTGCAAATTGACTAGAACAGCGCTGCCATTGTAGTGCAGAGGGACATCTAAAAAATATATGTATTATTGTGAAAGCATAAAAAGAGTGTGTAATTTCTCTATTGATTATAAATCATAAGAAATCTGTCATCGCATCCGCTGCGGAAACTAATGAATAAAACATTGTCTTATAGTATTATAGAACGCATCAATATCTATCCGGCCGGTCGTGGCGCAGCGGCACAAAGTGTGTCTGTAAAATCGACTGGTTGTGGGTTCGATCCACTCGAGTAAGTGAAATGTCTCAGGACGCAATGTCTCCAGAATTCGGCGGAAAGTGGGGATCGGAGTGTCTTAACACTAGGTTCCCTCTGCCCACCATGCTGTGTGCGGGATACAGCGTGAAGCTGATTTTTTTTTAATCAATATCTATAAAAAAAAGTCCATGATAGCATATTGTGTTATCATATCATATCATTAAATGGCATAAGGATTAATACAGAGGTATACCTCTGTATTAATCCTTATGCCATTTAATGTTATTTTATTAAAGACCGTTTCAATACCTATTAAATACTTTTTAAATTATTAAAATTGGACATTCTATTAAAAGTGGCACAAAGTGTGTCTGTAAAATCGACTGGTTGTGGGTTCGATCCACTCGAGTAAGTGAAATGTCTCAGCACGCAATGTCTCCAGAATTCGGCGGAAAGTGGGGATCGGAGTGTCTTAACACTAGGTTCCCTCCGCCCACCCTGCTGTGTGCGGGATACAGCGTGAAGCTGATTTTTTTTAATCAATATCTATAAAAAAAAGTCCGTGATAACATATGTCCAACTACTACAGTTATGCCAATATAACTACTTTTTTATATTTTAAATGTTGATAAAAGTGCCAAAAATATTTAAAACATTATTTATACCTCTGTATTAATCCTTATGCCATTTAATGTTATTTTATTAAAGACCGTTTCAATACCTATTAAATACTTTTTAAATTATTAAAATTGGACATTCTATTAAAAGACATAACGAATTTTAAAATGTCAATCTAAAGAAAATAATGCAATGACATCGACATCTGTGATATGGGTAGCCGCGCGGCTCATTCGCGTGGTCGGCTCCTTACATAGCGGACGCAACCGATATTGAATGTTTTGAGTTTTCATAGCGCATTTTTTGTTCCAGTTGAAAAGTTCTTTTCAGAATTCTTTTTCATTATTTTATTCAACTTTCACTATTTCTTCTTAGCACATTTTCCTGTTTCAGTTTAAAAGTATTTTTTCAATTTAGGTATTTATATAGATATTTATTCTTAAACTTTTCTTTAGGAAGTAGGTATCTATCAAAACTTTTTAAAACTAACTTTCTTGATCTATTCCATTACTTATTATTTTCTGTGAATTGAGTAAAGTTTCACGAAATAATTATGCCGCGCATAAAAATTTCGCCTTGCAAGTCAGAGAGAGTACGCTTCGCAATCGCGGGCTTGCGAATGTAGCGCCGAACGTTCTCTTCGTCTTGCTGCAAATAGAGCTAGGATTTCGCAGGCACGGGCTCGCGAATGTAGCGCCGAACGTTCGCTTCGTCTTGCTGACAATAGAGCTAGGATTTCGGAGGCACGGGCTCGCGAATGTAGCGCCGAACGTTCGCTTCGTCTTGCTGAGAATAGAGCTAGGATTTCGCAGGCACGGGCTCGCGAATGTAGCGCCAAACATTCGCTTCGTCTTGCTGAAAATAGTGCTAGGATTTCGCAGGCACGGGCTCGCGAATGTAGCGCCGAACGTTCGCTTCGTCTTGCTGAAAATAGAGCTAGGATTTCGCAGGCACGGGCTCTCGAATGTAGCGCCGAACGTTCGCAGCGTCTTGCTGAAAATAGAGATAGGACCTCGTAAATTCGTGCACGGGAATCTAGCGTTGAACGTTCCTTCCGTCTTGCAGAACAAAAAACGAGATCGTCACAATTACACGAGCGACAGACTAGCGTCGAACGCTCGCAGCGTCTTGCTGACAATAGAGTTAGGGTGTCACAAGTGCGTGCACGGGAATCAAGTGTTAGACGCTCGCAACGACTTATGGTACAGAGGCAAAGGCAACAGTCTCTAACAACTAGGGCGCGCAACAGAATTTTAGTACATCGTAACAGATCGGCATTTAGTTACGATCCCCAAATTGATTATGCTCAACAGAAATGTATTCAAATAGGAGCAATGAATAAGATTTGTCCTAAATGTTTTGCAAAAAAATGGACTGATGAAGCGCATGGTATGTGCTGTGCCTCTGGAAAAGTTGTTCTGCCTGATATTGAAGAACCACCAGAACCAATAAAAAGCCTTTTAACAAGTAATCATACATTGTCGACACATTTTTTGAATAACGTACGTAGATACAATAGCCTTTTTCAGATGACTTCGTTTGGGGCAAAAGAAATTAGAGAGGGAAATTTTATGCCCACCTTTAAGGTTGAAGGGCAAATTTATCATCTGATAGGAAGTATTGTACCGCCATCTGGCCAAACCCCTCAATATTTGCAGATATATTTCATTTCTGATGCCGACCAATTGTCTCTGCGATCAAACAAAGCCCCCACACTAAAACCAAATTTGATAAATGAATTGCAGATCATGTTGAATAGTCACAATATATACATACAAAATTTTAAACAAAACTTAGAACTTAACTCTTCGGAAAATTTAAGGCTAATTATTCATTCTGATCGCACACCACAGACAGCACACAGAGGTAGATATAATGCTCCTAATGTAAACGAAGTAGCCGTACTCTTGGTCGATGAAGAAAAGGGGCCCCGGGATATAGTTTTGCATAGTAAAGACGGACAGCTAAGAAGAGTTTCGGAATTACACCGCTCATATGACCCCCTACAATATCCCATAATGTTTATAAGAGGTGAAGATGGTTATTATTTAACTACCCCACAACAAGGTGCAGCGCGGACCAAAAATGTTACGTGTATGCAATTTTACGCATATAGATTAATGATAAGAGCAAATTCTTTTAATACTTTACATTATTATAGAAACTTATTTAGCCAATATTGTGTCGACATGATGGCAAAAATGATTTCTAAAAGATTAAATAATATTTCTCGGAATCAACAACAACTGAGGGCTGATGATTACATCCATCTTAAAGATGCATTAAACCAAGACGCAAATGTTGACCCATTAAATATTGGTCAACATATAATATTACCGTCATCTTTTACAGGTTCTCCGCGTTATTTGCATGAAAAAACACAAGATGCAATGACTTACGTAAGAAATTATGGGAGACCTGACTTATTCGTAACTTCTACTTGCAACCCGGAATGGGATGAAATTAAAGCATTGCTGTTACCAGGTCAGCGGTCGTTCGACCGACATGATATTATAGCGAGGGTATTTCGTATAAAAATGAAAAAAATCATAAAATTATTTACTAAAAACCAAATATTCGGCAAAGTGAAATGCCACATGGCAAGTGTAGAGTGGCAAAAGCGCGGCTTGCCTCTCTCTCATTTATTGTTCTGGTTGGAAAAAAAAATCCAGCCAGACGAAATTGATAGTATTATAGTTGCCGAGCTACCTGACCCACAGATTGATCTAGGATTGTTCGATATCGTAACAAAAAATATGGTGCATGGACCGTGCGGAGAGCACAACTTAACGGCTCCGTGTATGAGGAATGGTATCTGTACTAAAAAATACCCACGACGTTTCGTTAACAATACCCAGACCGGAGAAGATGGTTATCCAGTATATCGTCGCCGTGACATGGAAAATGGAGGTAGGAACGTTACATTGAATATTAGAGGAAATAGGGTCACCATTGATAATAGATGGGTTGTCCCTTATTCCCCATTGTTATGCAAAACATTCAACGCTCATATAAATGTTGAATATTGTCATTCGGTCCAAGCTATAAAATATATTTGTAAATATATTAATAAAGGATCAGATCAAGCCACATTCAGCGTTAGAAATCCAATCAATGAAGTAGAAAACTATTTAAATGGCCGATATATTAGTACATCAGAAGCTGTTTGGAGAATATTAGAATTTCCAATTCACGACCGCTATCCTACTGTAGTGCATTTAGTCGTCCATCTAGAAAATGGTCAGAGGGTCTATTTTACATCAGAAAGAGCTCAACAAGTAGTCCACAACCCACGTAGAATGACTTTGCTAGCGTTTTTTGATCTGTGTATTGAAGATGAATTCGCCAAAACTCTGCCTTACTACGAAGTCCCGCAATACTACGTTTGGGCTAATAATAAATTCACAAGAAGGAGGCGTGGTGAAGATGTAGTTGGCCAACCGGGAATAAAAAGGGATGCCGCTTTAGGTAGGGTTTACGGAGTACATCCGTCTCAATCGGAGTGTTTTTATTTCCGAATTCTGCTACATCACGTACGTGGTCCGACTTCCTTCGAATATTTAAAAAATGTAAATGGTATTGTCAAGGAGACATTTCAAGCAACTTGCCGTGATTTAGGTTTACTTGAAAATGATGACCATTGGGACTATGCCCTTAGTGAAGCTTCTCTTTCAGAGTGTCCAAGAAATCTAAGACAGCTGTTTGTAATCATTCTTTTATTTTGTCACCCATCGGAACCATTGAAGTTGTTGAATAATTTTAAAGATCATTTATGTGCTGATATGAGACATAGAATCAGACAGGAAAGGCAAGACTTTACTTTACCTTTCAGTAAAGACATTTATAATGAAGGTTTAATAGAAATGGAAAATAAATTGTTGCTATTAAATGACAAAAGTTTGAGTGATGTTGGATTACCTCCTTCAGTTCGTTCCTATAATAGCACAGACATTGTATCACGTTATAATGCCGATGAATTAACAGCATTCGTCAATGACAATGTTTCAAAATTAGTCCCTGATCAAAAACATGCTTTTGACAAAATAATAGACAGCGTAGACAACAATAGGGGGAAATTATTTTTTTAGACGCTCCAGGAGGTACAGGCAAAACATTTCTAGCTAATTTGATTCTTGCTAAGATAAGACAGACAGGCAAAATAGCAATAGCAGTAGCTTCGTCAGG
>JAAIXJ010001174.1:0-15154 GCA_013403705.1 Heliconius hermathena | reverse complement strand
TTAATTAATTTTATTAAAAGTTAATATTCACTACAGCTTCTTTGGTCGTACTTCAGTTTAATTGAACACGCATAAACAGTTACTATTGTAAATTTTTACAAAAAAGAATGTTGAGAATTTTAAGACACATTTTCTATCTATAATCTACGAGTAATTAAAATAAATAAATAAATCAGCTTCACGCTGTATCCCGCACAGCAAGGTAGGCAGAGGGAACCTAGTGTTTTTTTTTTAATTATTATTATTTCTTAACACTACAGACACTTGGTCCGTACTCTTTTTAAATTTATTATTATATTTAATTTTCTTATCATATATATTAATTACACTATTGTTTACATACAAATAATACCTATAATAAGAAAATGGTATTTTTAACTTTACATTATTTTATAATACAAAATTTTACTTAGGTCTAAGGTGTTAAGCGAGTGTTTATATATGTATATTTAACAATAACATTTAAAGACACTCCGTTCCCCACCTTCTGCCGCGTTTTGGAGGTATTGCGTGTTGAGTGGCGGAACTCAACGCTGCGCTTTGCCCCGACACCTAAGAAAAAAAAGGAAATATAAATTTTAAATAAATATTTCATTTCCTCGAGTGGGGATCGAACTCACAACTAGTCACGTTTACAGTCACACTTTGTGCCTCTGCACGACGACTAGCATCAAAGTAATAAATAAAAAAAAAATGGAATATTGCTGCTATAAAGATACTAGTACAAAATGTTCGCTTAGTATTTTACATTTACATTTTTATAATATGCGACGCATTATTTATTATATTTGCTTATTCGTATATTTAATAAATCTTATATGAATATTGTGAAAATTTCGTGTCAAAGGAAGTGCAGTTGATTCACAGGATATCGAAGAGCGTCTTCAAAGGGCGACAATAAAATTGCACGCGTCGTTTACGGATATTGAGCTCGTGCTCGACTATAGGGTGTAAGGACATCTCTCTTGTAAAATACTCTTAACAACACGAACTTTTGCTCAGTTTGCTCTATTTATTATATTCTCAATTTGTAGGATTCATATTTTATATTTTGAAATTTACCTTGTTTATAACGCGTCGTTTGAAGATTAACTTGTTGAGACCAGGCGTGGCGGGTACGTGCGTGTGACTGTTGTGGATTCGATTTTCACTCGAGAAAATGAAATATTCAATATTTTCATTTCATAGGTGCCGAAGTAAACTGCGGCGTTGAGTTCCGCCACTCATCCCGCAATGCCCCCAACACTTGGCGGAAAATGGAGAATGTAGTGTCTTAACACTAGGTTTCCCCTGTCTACCCTGCTGTGTGCGGGATACATTATATATAAATATTTTTGATATATTGGAGAAGCTATACAAACTAGTAAGCGTTTTCTTCCATAAAGCTATCGGCTGATACATGGAAAAAAATGTTGGTGATATTAATACTGTCACGTAATTTATATAAAATAAAAGTAGTAGTAGCCACCTGTAATTTTGTTTTCGTGTGATAAAGAGCGTAAAATTTCGGTATTTCCTTGTTCATGTAGAAATTTCGGTAAATCTTCTCTTAGCGCTTCCCTTGAAGAAATAGGCCGTGCGTTTTTTGTATATCACTCAGAAACTAAATAATTAAAAGTAAACATAATATAAGATAAAAAAAAAACAATCAGCTTCACGCTGTATCCCGCACACAGCACCCTGCTGAGGGAACCTAGTGTTAAGACACTCCGTTCCCCACTTTCTGCCGAATTCTGGCAGAAAGTGGGCATTTGAAATAATATAAGGTAATATGGTAAAACACTACAATATTAAAATTATTTTTATTTTATATTTTTTACATTAAAAAAACTTGTCAAAGGTAACCCAAATTACTCTTAAAAAAGCAAACTTTTCCACATTATTTTAGCCCGAAGTTATTTACTTATATTTTATCTATCAATTAATTATTACCTAGCTAAGATGGATATAGTGAAACTTCAGGTCTTAAAACTTTTTTATCGCATGAGACGAGTACTGAATTTAATATTAAGAAAAAGACACTACAAAATCAAATTACGTTTACGTATAAGAATATTAAATTGTAGTATAATTTTTAATATATTATCAATACATTAAATAGTTTTTGAGACCAGTCGTGGCGCAGCGGCACGAAGTGTGACTGTAAAACCAACTGGTTCTGGGTCCGATTCCCCACTCGAGGAGATGAAATATTTATTTAAATTTATATTTCCATTTCTTCGCCCTGGCGTCGAGGCTAGGCGCGGCGTTGAGTTCTGCCACTCAACACTCAATGCCTCCAGAATTTGGCAGAAAGTGGGGAACGGAGTGTCTTAACATTAGGTTCCCTCTGCCTACCCTGCTGTGTGCGGGATACAGCGTGAAGCTGATTTAATTTTTAAATAATTTTTGAGGACATTTTTTTTTTACAGAGCTACAAGACCTACATACTACTACAGCTCTTCTCCAATATCTACATATATTCTCCAATATCGTCTTTCTCTCCCCATGACCGCATCCTCGATCTAGTCGACAAATATCTTTGTAATGCGAGGAAATCTCATGTAATTTGATGATATCGGCAAATTGCACTCGGTTTATGTCTATTCAATACGTTTCAAGACTCCCATTCATCTCTGGTTTGAATTTTATATATATGTGAATAAAATATCATATAAATAAAAACAGCCGGGTAGGTAGAGGGAATCTAGTGTTAAAACACTCTGTTCCTTATTTTCCGCCAAACTTTTGAGGTATTGCGTATTGAGTGGCGGAACTCACCGCGCTTTACCTCGAGACCAGAGTGAAGAAATGGAAATATAAATTTAAATAACTATTTCATTTCCTCGAGTAAGGATCGAACCCGCAACCAGTCGCGTCTGCAGTCAGATATTCATGCACTGTACCACGACTTCTCTCTTATATAATCAATATAAGAAAATTCCATCATACGCATACTTTGTTTGTACGCATACTTAGTTGTTTAAGTAAAATTTTGTTTTATAATATCTAATTTCGTAATAGTTATGTACATATTAGGGATATATATGTTATTTTTATATAAACCTTATCATTTTCTTTAATGGATTACCATAAAGTGAAACAAGATATAAAAAGTATTAATTAAAAAAGATTATATTTGTTCGGAATAAGGGATATTATTTAGGGCTGCCTTCTTTATAATATTTTAGTGTACGTATTTTGGACAATTTGGATTATTTTTGATTTATTTGGCAATTTTGGACGCCTGAATTTATTTAATAAATGATAATATATAGAATAAATTATATCATAAATGGCTTCCTATTACAAAAAATTTATAAGCCTTGTTAGACTAAATTTGTAACAATAGTACTTCAATGGCGGTCCCATTTTCAGAAAAATGAACCTCGAGTTCCACTTAACGATCCTAAAAAACTTAATAACTTAAACTAAATGTAATTCGGAGTTTCGAAACATTCTATAAAATCTTCAAAACTTTTTACATCGACAATTAGCTGGCAATTAATTAATAATTACTTAATTTCTAAAGGGACAACCCTAACAAATTCCATTTTGCGCTTCTAAGCATAAAATCAAAAGTTTTCCACTCGTTTTCATCTATATTAGATAAACTAAAGATACGTTTCATGTTTGAGGGGTAAAAGTTGGATGGTGTCAAACTAAATTGTGTTTGCTGACTCGACCTGTAGGGTTAATATATTTGAGATTACTACTTACATGCTGCGCCAGCCCACCCTTTGCTTTGCATACCAAATAAACTTTTAATACTTTTATGCTCAATTTTAATCTCTTGTTAATTATTACAATACAATAGTTATTCAAACTGGTTAGCTTTGAAAATAAAATTTATAAAAAAATCGATTCTTTGAGTAAATCTAAAATTATATATCAGTACAGAGTCAGCTTCACGCTGTATCCCGCACGCAGCAGGGTAGGAAGAGGTAACCTAGTTTAAGCCACTTCTGTTGCGACTTGCCGCTGATTTTTTCGAAGCATTGCGAGTTGAGCATTTAACCTTTAACCTCTATTTCCAGATTAAAACAAAAAAATCAGCTTCACGTTGTATCCCGCACACAGCAGGGTAGGCAGAGGGAATCTAGTGTTAAGACACTCCGTTCCCTTTCTTCTCTACTTTCCGCCGAGTTCTGGAGGCATTGCGTGTTGAGTGGCGGAACTCAACGCTGCACTTTTGCCTCGACACTAGAGCGAAGAAATGAAAATATAAATGTAAATAAATATTTTATTTCTTCGAGTGGGGATCGAACCCACAACCAACACAACCAGTCGTATTTTACAGTCACACTTTGTGCCCCTGCGCTACGACTGGCCTCATTTCCAGATTACTCCTTATTATTATAATAAATGATAGCAAGCATAAAACTCAGTTCTTTAAACTACTGTACTATTAGTAATATCTAAGTCTTCAGACTAGCAAACTAAAAATAAATAGTTATAAGTTATAAGTAAAAATAAATAATGTAGGTATAAAGCAAATTTAAATTTATTTATATTTTTGCCAGCGTTTACCTAAAACACTTGTATGTTTTTAATTATTTTATACCAAAATACAAGCATAAACGTAACGCGATATCAAATTAAAATCGGGCCAAGCCTTGGGTTTGGTAAGAGCGAAAATACACAGTGAAATATTAATTAAACCTTCACATGAAATGATAAAGCACGGACTTCATAAAAAATCCCCTTTTACGCTACCTACGTTTCATAGGCGTTTGGGTTTCAATGTAGACGAAAATATTTAATGGGCTAACGTAAGTAAGTTTTTATTAAGGTTCACCCTGTATCCTGCGCGTAGGTAGAGGGGACCTGGGAACATAGTGTTAAGATATTCCGTTCCCGTTAACACTTACGTTTCCATTTCGCCGAATTCTCGTGTTCAGTGTCAAATGGGGGAAGACAACGCCGCGCTTTGAATCTACGCAATCCAAAATTCGGCGGAAAGTGGAGCGCGAAATGTCTTAACACTAGGCTCCGTCTGTCTATCTTGCTACGTGCGGGATACAGCGTGAAGCTGAAAAAAAACGTTTCAATTAATAATAGGAAAGTGAAATTTTTAATATCTAATTACAATTGAGGCCAGTCGTGGCGCAGCGGCACGAGGTGTGACCGTAAAACCGACTGGTTGTGGGTTCGATCCCAACTCGAGGAGATGAAATATTTAGTTAAATTTATATTTCCATTTCTTCGCTCTGGTGTCGAGGTGAAGCGCGGCGTAGAGTTCTGCCACTCAACACGCAATGCTTCCAGAATTCGGCAGAAAGTAGGGAACGGAGTGTCTTAGTTGAAGATTTTGTTTCAGTTCACCGTGTGACGGATCATTTGATGCTTGCTGAATGCAAACGCCGAAACGGCTGGCTTTATTTATAGATGTCTGCACTGAATCAATAACTTATTTGAATATACGTGTGATTGGAATTTTTGAATTCTAATTTAGGCTTATTTGGGCCAGTATTTAAAATCGCTCTCAAGTCGATGCCTGATCTTGAGATGCCGTATTCATTCATAAGTTACATACCTATGAATGAAAACAGTATCTCAAGATCGATCTCAAACTTGATAGCCATTTATAAATACGGGCTGTAGGTACGGATTTTGAATGGATTGTCATATTAAATAAAAAAAGACCAAAATACATTCTAAGATAATTCTAAAGATATGCCTGTAAATGAATTTCATGAACATTTTATTTACTTGTAGCTCGTGCTAATTTTCTTCTGATTAAAAAAAATCAAAACACTCAGCATAAACGGAAATTATTTTATTAATGAATTTGTATGTTTGTACATATATAAGTTTATAGAAGCTTTAATAAGTAAAGAGATGATAATATTACTTCTCTGGCAAAACTAAGCACGGCGTTTAGTTCCGCCGGGAGTGTCTTTATATTATATAATGAATTATGTATATATTAGATAATGAATTATGTAAATATTATAATATATGTTTTAGTAATTATCCGTTACATTGTTTAATACAAGGCTTACTTGGCGATCTCACTTGCACATGAAATGAAAATGTTTTCCATGCTGCGGAAATTAATATTTCCTTTGTGTGTGCTCTATAAGCAGCTATATGGGTCGCGGATCTCTTTTATTGCAAGCAAACATTAGAGAATCGGCCTGCGTTATATGTGTACAATATACATAACAACAGTGACCATAATAACATGTTTTCTTTGAATATATACGTTTGAGGCCAGTCGTGGCGCAGGGTCATACGGTATTACTGTTAACGCGACAGGTTGTGGGGTTGATTTCCACTCGAGAAAATGAAATATTTAGTATTTCAATTTTCTTCGCAGTGGTATCGAGTTTTTTTTGCGAGTTCGAATATCAGTGTAAAATAGATTAAAGTTATATATCCCCATGCTATACTTATTAAGAAATCGTACAAAAAAATGATTTTAACGTAGCAGGATTTGAACCTGCGCCTTTTAAAAAAGCACTAAGCCATACGTTCTCATCAAGCTACGTCAAAATTTTCTTATTATATGTTGTTTACGCGCGCGGGTTCAAATCCATTTTCTAAATAAAATTCTAAATAAGTATTTTTTTATTTCTACGTGTGGAATAACACTTTATAAATGTGAAAAACTGCGATTCTAGTTAAGCCACGAGTAAGTTAGGTTCCACGGCAAAACTAATGAATAAATTTATTACAAACGTATATAAAATTATTTTTTATACTTTTAATTTTTCAATATGCACAAATATCTTAAAAAATGTTTGTACGTACTGAAAATTCTAATTTAAAATTGTGAATGGTTAAATATTCAATCAAAGCTTTGACAGTCCAATTATAGGATTTAATAAAGGATTATGTGAAGTTGGAAATTTTGAGTCCAGCGTTGTTATTTTTGAGCGGACTCAAGGGTCTTTTTTGAACCAGTATTAAGTTTAAGTACATATTTGACAGTAAATCAATGTAGTCAGTGGTGACGCAGGGGTACAAAGTGTGACTGTAAAATCGACTGATTGCGAGTTCGATCCGCACTCGAGTAAATTAAATATTTATTTAAAATTTTCGTTTCTTCACTCTGGTATCGAGGCTAAGCTCGCTTGAGTTTCGCCACTCAACACGCTATGCCTCCAGAATTCAGCGGAAAGGGGGGAACTCAGTGTCTTAGCACTAAGCTCCCTCTGCCTACCTTGCTGTATGCGGGATACAGCGTGAAACTGTTAGGACCTTGAATAAGTGTTTTTTTGAAAGATGGCGTTGCGGCACTCTGTGCATGGAATTTCGTACGGTAACGAATCACCAAAGTAGTACTATATGTAACCTCAAATTATAGTAGAATAGTGTTTACTACAGTGTCAACTACATATTTATTTTCCCTTTGTGAAAATGTGTACTTTTGTGCCAAATAAAGTGTTTTTGCGGGGAATTTTATTGCACTGCTTTATTCAGAAAAAATCTGCAGCAGAAGCACACAGAATTCTCGTTGAGACAATGCTTTGTCGAATACAACGTGCAGAGACTGGTTTAGGCGCTTCAAAAGTAATGATTTTGACCTTGAAGACAAAGAGCGTTCTGGAGCACCGACAAAATTTGAAGACAGAATTGGAGGCATTGCTTGAAGAAGATCCATGTCAGACGTTAGTAGAGCTCGGGAAAACGTTACAAGTAGATGCGTCAACAGTTTCAAAACGTTTAAAAGCGTTAGGAATGATCCAAAAGCAAGGGCATTGGGTGCCGTATGAGTTGAAGCCGAGAGACGTAGAACGACGTTTTCTCATGTGTGAATTGTTGCTTCAACGGCAAAAGAGAAAAGGTTTTCTGCACCGTATCGTCACTGGGGATGAAAAGTGGATTCACTACGACAATCCAAAGCGAAAAAAATCGTGGGGCATGCCGGGTCACGCATCAACATCGTCGCCAAAACCAAATATCCATGGTTCTAAGCTTCTTCTCTGCATTTGGTGGGATCAGCAGGGCGTAATTTATTATGAGCTGCTTAAACCTAATGAAACTATCACGGGAGCTCGCTATCGACTTCAGTTGATGCGTTTGAGTCGCGCTCTGAAAGAAAAGCGGCCACTATACGAGCAGAGACACGACAAAGTGATTTTATTACATGATAATGCTCGGCCATATGTGGCAAAACCAATCAAAACTTACCTGGAAACCCTTCAATGGGAAGTTCTACCCCACCCGCTGTATTCACCGGACATAGCCCCCTCCGATTACAACTTATTTCGGTCGACGGCCCACGGTTTAAGCGAAAAATGGCTTGATTCCTGGATTGCCTCGAAAGATGAGTCGTTTTTCCGACGGGGGATTCAATTGCTACCAGAGAGATGGGAGAAAGTGGTCTCTAATGATGGACAATACTTTAAGTAATGTCATTGTAAGCATTATATTTTAAAAAAAAAAATTTTAAACAAAAAAAAATCCTAATAATTTATATTTTTATTGAAAGTTTTATGGAGAATTTTCTAATATTGTAAAGCGATAGCATTTACTATTTATACCTTTCATAGTTAGTTACGAATTCTATTATTATGTATAGTTTAAGTAGGTAAATTGGAAATTTATTACTTTCTTTTAGCTACACACAGTACATTACAGTTGTAAGCAACCGAAACCATTGAGATTGGAGTATACGAGTAGTTATTTTTATTGAATGGAAAATGCGCTATTTATTTAACTTTTTAGTGTATTTGTACATAGATGAAATGTGGTTATCTCTAATTTTCTTAATTTCAAACAATATATACATGATAAACCTACGACAAAAGTATATCTAGAGTCATCAATCTTGATTAAACTTCTGAAGGTAATATTTTTAATAAACAGTTATTCATTCAGTTAAGCTGTTTTATACTATGTTGTATTTTAAATTAAAAAATGTGAATAAAAGAAAATAAGAAGAATAAGAAAGCTGTAAGGGGCGACCGGCTCACTCTAAGTATGAACGCCAAGCGTATTGCATTAAGCTTGGTGTTCTACCTTACAGTGAACTGTACGTTCTTTAATATCAACGGAAGAAGAAAAAAAGAAAAAAAGAAAACTAAGAAGATTTTTTTTAACTTCATGTTGTATCCCGCGCATGCAGAAATTGTTAGAAACTTAATGTTAAGTCACTCCCTTCTCCAGGCTCCACCCATTTTTCGAGGCATTTTTTGTTACTTGAGCTCAAAATGAAAATAATTTATTCCCTCTTGTGGGAAAGTAATGCATAACCGTCGCGTTCACAGTCAAAGGCTGTGCCGCTGAGCCAAGACGGCCTTTTAGAAGAAATAGTTGTATTTTGCATTTTACACAAGTTTGTTAAGAATATCGATGCGTAGCACTTGTGCTACGCTATTTCGTAGCATAACTTTATCTTGTATATTTTATTCATACATACCTATACGTACATATTGAATAATGTGAAAGCTACATACATATATTGCTTAGGTTTATTTCAATTTAATTTAATTTTCTATACTTGGAAAGTGTAAATTTGTTTAAAAAATTCTATAAAAAATGTAAATATATTAATTACATGTTAATATTTTTTACATTCTGTGATATTAAATGTTTATCTTTGTTTGTATTTGTTTTAATATCTTTGTTTAGATCGTCATTTATTTGTAGATACTAATTCACTCCCTGCTCGCTTCACCCGCGAAGTAGAAGTTAAACCGTAAATTAAAAAATAAAATTAAAATGTTCAGTTAACAGAAGCAATTGTGTTTTACTTTTTATATTATAGGCAATTCCACTCACACATCGCCGGTTGTCGACGACAAAAAATATAATGAAAATATGTTCAGCGTACAAACCTATTGCGTTTGATGATTTTCTATTATAGACATTCACGCGAGTGTCTTCTCTTACTCTATGTCATACCACAGAAAAAAAAACAAAATATTTTTTGCGCTTTTCGCGCTTTTTAGAATTCATTTCATTTTGACCAAGCTTCTTCTTCTTCTTCTTTCTTCGGGCGTCACTTTTTTTCGATCCATGATACTTTAATACAAAAAGTCGGGCTTTCGGCGGACATTGATAGAGCTTGATTTTTTATTTTCTCTAAGAAACTCTATACCTGAATACTTAGACCTGAATCTACTCTAGACCTAAATCTACTCTAGACCTGAATATTTGATATTAATTTCGATTTGATACCTCCACGCGATTTCGGAACCAATGTTCTTGTCAGACGTACAGACGAACTGCAAAGTGATATTCTATAAAGGTTCCATTTTTTGATGACGATGCTTTTTAAATCTCTTATACTTTTACTCTACACATACACCATGTGATATCGCATTATAGAAGAGATTATCTTAATATCACTTTAAAGGGTCACACTCATTACATAAACATTTAGTATAGAAAGTATATTGTGTGGTAATACCGTACCAAATAGAAAACTATCCTAATTCGACCCTTCCACCACAACATATATACAGAGAGACGTGTGTAGTAAATTGAAAAGCGATTTATAATACCCTAACATAAATCAATAATCTGGAAAGCTTTAAAATCCTTTCATATATTTACTTTTTATTGTTATACTATAGTAAAAGGGGCCAGTGGCCGCGCAGAGGCACAAGTGTGTAAACGCAATAGGTTGTGGGTTCGATTCCCTATCGAGAATATGAAATAGTTAGAATAACAAGACAAAGCGCGGCATTGAATTCCGCCAAAAACAAAAAAGATATAATACTAAAAACAAAAAAATACTATAACATTATAGACACGTTGTCCGCACACTTTTTATATAACTACTCTTTAGTTTTCTTTCTGCCGAATTCTGGAGGAATTGCGTGTTGAGTGGCAAAACTCAACACCGCATTTTGCCTTTACATCAAAGCGAAGAAATGGAACTATAAATCAATCTAAAATAAAATTTCATCTCCTCGAGTGGGGATCGAACCCACAACCAGTCGGTTTTACAGTCACACTTTGTGCCCCTGCGCCACGACTGGCCTCAATTATTATTTAGATACACAATTAATACTTATTATAAGAATTATCATCTAATCTTTATATTATTTTGTTTTTTTTTACTTAATAAAAAGGTACATGTTTGTATTTTAGAAATACATTTCGATGGTACAGCCCAACAAAATGAAGGACACTTCAATCTTTTCTGTCGCTCGTTCCATGAAGACCCTTGAGTGTCTAAAATTTAATAAAATATTTACATGAATTTAAAAACAAAGGAGTAAAACAAAGTGATATGGGAGTGAAAGTAGGAGACCTGAATGTGAATTGCTTGCTTTACGCAGATGATGCAGTGCTTATTGTATTATCAGAATGCGAGTTGCAGGCATTGGTCACCACTCTGAAAGAAGGGTGTGATTATTCGTATAATGGTATAAGCCTCAACGCGAATAAGACAAAAGTTCTGATTTTTGAAAGAGATAAAGAAAGGATGGAATGCAAGATCAGTGTGAATAGTAAGATATTAGAACAAGTGAATGAAGTGGTTTAATTGGGAAGTATGTTCAGTAGAGGTGGAAGATACGAGATGGATGTGGGAAGGCGTATTGCTGCCGGTAACAAGGTTAACGGAGCCTTAGCTGCATTGATGAGACGGCGAAACGTCAGCACAGCTGCGCGTTTGGCCGTACACAATGCAGTTTGGTACCGTCTCTGTTATACGGCAGCGAAACGTGGGTATTACAGAAGAAGAATGAAAGAAAGATGAATGCTGTGGAGATGCGATCTCTTCGTAGGATATGCGGAGTTAGCTTAGCTGATCGAATCTGCAATGAAGAGGTACACAGAATGGCAGATACTAGCAAGGATGTTACGGTGAGAATGAAGAAGAACGTGCTCAGCTGGTTTGGGCACGTCGAACGAACGAGTGATTAAGGAATGACAAAGAAGATTTATGATGGAAAAGTGAGCGGTAAGAGAGGTAGGGGGAGACCTCGGTTGACCTTCGAAAACACAGTATCAAAGATACTGGAGGTCATATAAAAAGCATGAGGGCCCCCCGGGGGGCATGTATGAAGTTGATGAGGAAAGAGGTATTTAGTGACCGTAGCGTTTAGCGCTCCGTTCTCTCTGACTGGGGATAAAGCGTGAAGCTAGTTTAGTTTAGTTTAGTTTAGTTTAGTTTAGTTTAGTTTAGTTTAGTTTAGTTTTATGAATTTAAAATTTTCACTAGTATGAAATATTCAATATATTTTGAAATTCACTTGGTCGCGTCTGTAAAATATGTGGTGAGCGTGTGGATGGGTATTTTCCGCAAATTTGCGAGCCGCTAAACACAGGCCCGGCCGCGCGAGGCCCAATGTAAATATTTTATTTATAAAAGCTCCACCGGCATTAGGGACTTTCTGTTTAATGTTCTAAATCCTTTTTTTAAACGAAAATTATTAATATGGCAAACGCAATGTTTGATATTAATATATTTTTTTTCCAAATATATTTTTATTATAAGCAATTTTATATACCTAATTAATCTATTGGGCCAGTCGTGGCGCAGGGGCACAAGTGTGTGACTGTAAACGCGACTGGTCGTGGATACGATTCTCGCTCAAGGAAATGAAATATTTATTTTAATTGATGTTTACATTTCTTTACTTTGACGTCGAAGCAAAGCACGGCGTCGAGTCCAATCAACAATGCCTCCAGAATTCGGTAGAAAATGGAGTATCTTAATTACCCTGCCGTGTGCGAGATATAGCGTAAAGCTGATGAAAGAGGCCCGGGTTTAAATCCCGCTATGTTCAAATATTTTAATACGTTTTCTTAAGTATTTTTCTTTCTTAAGTGTGAAATAACACTATTAAAAAATAAAAATGTCATATAGTCAGAATAACACATAGGCTATAATTTATGTAAAGATTTTTTATTCATACATTGACTATATAATAACAATAAAAAGCGGACGAAGCTGCGTTTGTGCTGCTAGTTATAAAAGTAGTTAGTTATATATAAATACCAGCGGCCCGCCCACGGCTTCGCCCGCTTAAAATACATGATTATTGATTTCATAATACATGAGAATTGATTGACAACTATAATGACTTCTTATATGATTTTTTTACGACATTATCGTAATTTCTATAAGAATTTTTGATTGTATCGAACTAAAAAATATGACCAATGATGATATTTAATGTTCATAAAATATACATAAAGCTAATTATTTATTATATGTATATATTTTTGTAACATTACGTTCTTTTTACCTATGTTATGTTTTTTAAAGCTCTGTTAAATGTGCTGATGTCACTTAATAATTTAATGTACTGCTTCAGAAACAGCCTTAAATGTTAAATTATTGATTTGGGTAAGGATTCATAATATTCTTTGTAAAATAACTGTAATGTTTGCATATTAACTCCTGTACAGTTTTTAAATTAGTTACACATATTATTAGCTAAATGTACAATTGGTAAATATGTAATTATTACAGAATACACGTAGAAAGGATGTTTTTACAGATTAAAGTAATAAAAAAAAACATATTAGAAGTCATTAGAGTTGTCAATCAATTCTGCTTATTAAATCAATAATCATGTATTTTAAGCGGGCGAATCCGTGGGCGGGCCGCTAGCATTATATATAGAGATAGAGATAACATCAAATATTTTGAAGTATTTTAATATTGTTGAATATTTATTGTACAAATTAAAGGCGGCGTTAATAAATTAAATGAGTTATCTCAATACTATCTGGCTATAACTGTCAATGTCAGCTTTTAGGTTGATCCAAAGGGCAAAGGTAATCTAGAGATAAGGAAGTCGGTCAGTCAAATCCCAACTGTTGTCAGATACTTGTATTGATTGTTTCTAGTTTATACAAACCAGTATTATAATATAATATATAAACGCAATTGTTATATTATAACAGAATGAAATAAAACAAATCAAATGTTAAAATATGGACGTTAAAAAGAACCACTAAACGTCTCAATCAATCTTCTATCAACAACAAAAATCACTTTCTAACTAGGTCACAGTACGATTGAAAGCAAACTAATAAAAACAGTTACAATGATCGAGTTACACCAAATGAAAAAAGGGTTTACCGAAAAAAAAGTTATAAGTAAACGGGATTTATCCGGTTGCGCGACTCCAGATACCCCGCTCTCGCTTAAGCTTCTCCCCTGGGAGTTCGCTAATAAAAGAACTTTTCAAATTAAGGGTAGTAACTCGCCAGATAATAATATTATGAAACTGGCACAGTGCCACAGTGACGTCTGAACAGTTATATTGCTCGAATCGAAATTCTACTTTTCACCTTTATTTATGAAAAAAAAAAGAAATATAGATCATTTATTGCTTGCCAATTTTATTGTATTACTTTTATAAAAAAAAGGTAAATCACTAACTATATAATATTTAAAACTCTTTCGTTAGTTATTGGCTGATAAACAACACATAGCCCAAAACTACGCATCTTAGTAAGATGAAGTTTGACAAGTGGGGCCTTAGAGAGTGATCCCCACCAAACAATAACTTACCGAAACTCGTAGGGTTGCGAAAAAAAGGGATATTATATTTTATAATCTACAAATTGACAAAATGAAAATCACTAACGAAGCGTTTACTATCACGAACCTTATATGGTAGTCGATATTTTTTGGAATTCATGAAGTTGATAGAACTATATATATACGAATATTTTTTTTTACGATGTGTGTACGCAGAGGGAACCTAGTGATAAGACACTCCGTTGCCCACATTCCGCCGAATTTTCGAGGCATGGCGTGGCGGAAGTCAACGCCGCACTTTGCCTTGTTGCCAGAACGAATGAAAATATTAATAAATAATAATTCATTGAGATTAGAACCCACAACTTCAAACTCAAAGTCGAGATTATAATAACATGTTTAATTATAATATATAAACGACACAGATTTTGTATAGTTGTTCAAGCTTTGCAACGAATTCGTTAATAGATTCCATTAAAAATAAACTTTAAATAAGTCTTTTTGAGTCTATTAATAAATTACTAAATATTTGCCGTTATNTATATATATATATATATATATATATATATATATATATAAAAATACATATTTAAAAAAAACACATAGCTTACATTATTTTCTAGAAAAAAAACCTTCGTTAGATGTAATAAATTTACGTAATATTAAAAAATAAAACTGCAAAATCTAATGAAATCAAGAAAATATATGGTGATATTGCAATATTATTAGTATTACGAGGCCGGTCGTGGCGCAGCGGCACGAGGTGTGACT
>JAAIXJ010001211.1:0-15454 GCA_013403705.1 Heliconius hermathena | reverse complement strand
TAATTCAAGCGGGCGAAGCCGCGAGCGGGTCGCTAGTTACACAAATATTTTTCAGAAACTCTAGGACGTATGTATGTGAGTACTCACTAAGAAGGGAGTATGCAACATTCGATTTGCTGCTAAGGGGCTGTTTTGGCGTTAATATTTTGTATGAATCTTCGCTACTAGAAATTCGATCCCGGATGTAGTTTTGAGATTGATAGTGCATATGAAACTTCGTTACTTACTACAAGCGCTGGAAGTATCAAATTTTACATATAGATTTTTTCACGTTCATTAAGTCTGTATACGCAATTACTTTAATAATTCATTTTTTTTATTTTTATCAAAATAAAAAACAATTCTCGGGCGAAGCCGCGACCGGGCGTAACTTAGACGCTCTGAAAAGTAAATACCCAATTTTCTCAATCCCTTTGGAACTTAGAATTTAGAGTACTTGTTAATAAGCTCGACTAGAACCTCCCCACTCCACAAAATAAAAAAAAAAAACATACAACTTAATTGAGTTTGAACTCGCTACTGGGGTCGTCGAAAACGTGTTATGGCATCGATTCCCATTATGAAGAATAACATTTACCTTGTTTTCGTTGCATCGCGACGTTGAGATACGCCACTTAACAATATTTCAAAACTTGGGTAAAAAAAGGGGAACAGTGTGTTTTGGCGCTAAGCTCTTTTTCTCCCAGGGTAGTCAGTCCTTTTGCCTAAAAAGATGTAGACTAATAACTAATTATAATGATTTGTAAATAAAATTATATATATTAATACATACAATATTACCTTTTAACAGCGTGAAGCTGAAAAAAAATTACTTTAGTATCGACCAAGTGGATATGGTCAAAAAAAAGTAAAGTAAGTTAAAGTGTGAAGATAACACATTTTTTTTGCTATACTTCGAAATCAAAATCAGCTTCACGTTGTCGCTGTATCCCGCACACTGCAGGGTATCAGGGCAGGGGGATAGAGGCAACCTAGTGTTGAGATACTCCGTTCCCCACTTTCCGCCGACTTCTGGAGGCATTGCGTGTTGAGTGGCGGAACTCAACGCCGCACTTTACCTTGACACCAGAGCGAAGAAATGTAAATATAATATAAATGTAAACAAATATTTAATTTCTTTGAGTGGGGATCGAACCCACAACCAGTCGATTTTACAGTCACACTTTGTGCCCCTACACCACGACTGGCCTCAATATAGACGAAATATAATAAATAAAAAAATGTTGAAAGAATTCAACGTATAATATATCAATGGGGAGTGACTTAAAAAGCTTATTGTTTCATAAGTATTTGCATCCACGGATAGGTATTTAGAAAACAACATACGATCTAGAACAACTAACAAATCTACCCACTCCTATTGACCTAAGCACTAAACATATAAACAGATACTAGGATGATATCACATGCAGCTTGGTAACCTATTTTATATAATTCAAATATATTGCATATAATAACTTGTTTATTAAATAAAGTTTATGATACACTGTCGCAGAGACAGAAACTGATAATAGAAACACGTGTCGTAGATTCGAATTCCAGTAAGGGGGGGAATACTAGTAGTTATATAGTAGATGTTTTTTCTTATATTTAATTAAAAGAAAAATTGTAAGTACTTAGCTTTTAGCTTCACGCTTTATCCCTAGCGGTTTAGTCAGAGAGAACGGAGCGCCAAACGCTACGGTCACTACGTACCTCTTTCGCCTCGTCCACTGTCATCAATCTCTTCATACATGCCCTCCGGGAGGTCCTCATGTTTTTTACGTGACCTTCCTCCATTATCTTTGATACCAACAACCGGTCAACCGAGGCCTCCACCTACCACTCTTACCATTCACTTTTCTATCATAATTTTTTTTTTGCTATTTATTTCTTTTCGTTCGACGTGCCGATACCAGTTGAGCACGATCTTCTTCGTTCTCAAAGTGACACATCTTCGCCAGTACCTGCCATTCTGTGTATCTCTTCATTACGGATTCGATCAGCTAAGCTGACTCCGCATATCCTTCGAAGAGATCGCATCTCCACGGCATTCATTCTAAATTGTAAAAAAAATATATAAAATAAAAAAAACTAACTATAATTACATACCTTCTATATCATGGAACAGATTTGATTATTGATGATTGATCATTACAGTGAAAGAGCTCAGAACAGTATCCAAATTCGGAGTGATGTAACTAACATATGTACGTATCACGAGTATCTCGAAAGAAAAACTAGAGCTCTTACAGAATTACTTTGTTGTCCATATTTCTGTCCGTCTTTCTTAAAGAGATGGAAAAATCTTTTGCCTATCCAAATCAAGATTTCCTTGGCGTCCTCGCTCTTGCTACCTATATTAGACTATGCTGACACCTGTTACCTAGATGTTTCGCAACAATTGCTCATTACACTTGAACGCCTACAAAACCTGGTTATTAGATTCATTTTCGGACTGAAGAAATTTGATCATATCAGCCAGTATCGCGTTAGGCTGCAATGGCTTTCTGTAGAAAACCGTCGGAACCTCCACACTGTCACTCTCCTCTATTCCATCCTTTTCCATCCCGATACTCCTTCCTACCTTAAGGAACGCTTTTCCTTCCTTGGCTCCAACTCCTGTATTCCTTTCAGTCTCCGCTCGAAAAGTGATAACGNATATATATATATATATATATATATATATATATATATATATATATATATATATATATATATATATATATATATTTAATTAAGTTTATTCACGTCACTTTGCACCACATTATGCCCTAACTTTTAGATGTATCTTATCCTTCAGTCCTTCCGTCCGTCTACCTGTGTGTCCGTCAACATATTTTGTTCTCAATAACTCATGGACATATCCAACGGAAATTAATAGATATTAAATATTGGAGCATGAAAAAAATAAATCTACCCACCTGACAGTGGAGAAAATTCGTAACTTGAAAACTTTAGATATACCTGTAAATTTTCAATAAATATCTGTAAATTTCCAAGTTATAAAACAAAAAAAATTACATTCTTAACAACCTAATTATATTTGTAGTTTATTATTCCATCGGTGAATGAGTCTGACTCGGATTTATTTTCTTTATCCACGTTTATGTGCTGTATCTACCCTGCGTGTGGGACGCGGGGTAGGTATAGGGAACCTAGTGTTAAGATACTTACTTTCCGCTGAATTCTGGAGGCATTATTTGCTGAGTAGCATAACTCAACGCCGCGCTTTTGCCTCTTTACTAGAGCGAGGAGATGAAAATATTAAATATTTCATTTAGTGGAGTGGGAATCGAATCTACAACCTGTAACGTTTAAAGTCGCACGCTTGTGCACCTGCGCCACGACAGGCCTCGTGTTATTTTTTTTAACATTTTTAAAGTGTTATTCCACATTTCGGAAAGATGGTCGATTTCCAGGAGACGCGGGTTCGAGTCCCGCTACGATAAAATTTTTATATGTTTTCTAAATAAGTATAGGCCTCGTGTTTTTACGTAACGTGTTCTTTAATAATTTTAATATAAATAACATTTGCAACCTAGGAATTTACTATGATTTATATGTATCTTCAATACGAATGAGGTGTAAAGTACCAGCTCCCTAGTACGATTGTACACAAACCTCTTCTTTTCGCCTATAAAGCTAATTTAATTATCTTTAGGCTTCCGTACCTCATAAGGAAAAAAGGAACCCTTATAAGATTAATTTGTTGTCCGTCCGTCTGTCTGTTTGTCAACAGCGTTTATCTCAGAAACGTTTGGAGATTGCAAATTGAAATTCAAACCATATACTCTAAAATTTACTAAAAAAAAGATGTGGCCGTTTATACTGCAAAAAACTCATATTTCAACGAACAAGCGCGAGCTCGCCTTCTGAGGGTTCCGTATAAAAATTGGATGTTTCCAGCTTTTTCTGATATTCAAGCTAAGCTGAGCCCTTACATCTGACATTTCATTTGAACTAGAGGCTTTAATACCAATTTTTCCCCCCTTTTAAGGTTATTACTTTTCAGGATTTAACCACAAATGTATAGTTTTGAATTTTTTTCCTGAACGAGTACTATAGAAATATGGCAGCTATTATCTACAGGTGTAGATAATAGCTGCCATATTTCATAATTCTGGGTCAACCAGAAGTACCCTATGAATTTTGATTCCTAAATTATAGTGTCGAAATACGCGTTTTTTGCGATATAAAAGACCATATCTTTTATTTAAATAAATTTAAAAAGACGATTTTGCATTCCTGAGATAAAGGCTCCTGACATACAGACAGATAGACAGACAGACGCATGGAAAACAAAGTGATCATATATCCTTATACGATCACTTTGTTTTTACTTTGTTTTCCGTGCGTCTGCTTCCTTTTTTCTTTAAAAATACGGAAAATTTTAGCGCTCGTCTTAATGATAATAAGAAATTTCATATATATCCTCATATCATATTTAACGCCGAGCGTTGAAAAAAACGCTCGGCGTTAAAAATGCAACAGTGTTCCATAAAAAATAGGTGAGTTGTTAGAAGACCTAAGACCTTGAGATGTTAGAGCTCATTCGCACAAGAGTTTTATTGACGAGCGTTAAAAAAGCGTTGACATCAAACATATGCATTTGTGTGAATACGTTCACACGGCAACGCTTTTAAAGCACGATTGTTTTTTATCGAACACTGTCGCATTTTGATCACATAGTTATAAGATCAAAATAAGTTATTAATAAATTAATTATTAACAATGGGGTACGATGTATTGCTCAAGTCTAAGTTCTAAGTCAAGTAGTTTCGTCTGTCCGTTTTCTGTCAGTCACTCGGTAACCGAAAAATTTTCATATGCAATGACGATTTGTATTATATTCATTTTTTTCTTTTAAGTATACATATAAAATTATAGGAATAGATGTAGACCAAGTTGAACCAACTAGATTAACATCAAAAATAAAAAACAAAAGATATGATAATACCAAGTCTTTTAGTTTTGTTCAATAAAAATAGCTATAAATAATAGCAAAGTTCTATTTACGGGCGAATTTTTTTATTTCAAGATAATAATATACAAACATCTGCCTTCACTTATAAAAAATAATAATGCGATATAAAATCTGCTTCTATTATGTTTCAAAATTATTTTTGTAAAACTTTATATCTTTACATAAATATGTGTATAGACTTTACATAAATATATATTTATTGTTCCAAGGTTCGTTTATCAGTTCGTTACTATCCAAAGCCCCACCCAGCAAGACACCACACATACAGTACGGTCCACGAGACGGGGCCGAAGTTAGTCCTGAAGTTAGCTGAAGATGGCTGCGCGATAACTTATACCAGCATATATTATTTTGTAATTCCTAGAGGACCCTCTGACGCACACAATACGCTAAGGCTAGTTATTCAAATTTATAGTGTCGGTGTATTAGTATTTTTGACAACCAGCCTTTACCTCTTGTTCTGATAGCAGCGTCACATATTTAATTCTTAGAATTTTATTTTTGTTTATAAGTTAAAAATAAAATTGGCATTATCACTGTTCAAGATTGGAAAAATGTACGTGACCAAGCAGTAATGACAGAACAATCGTAGACACCACGTTAATTATTTACACGTAACGATAACGTTTAAATCCTCAATATAACGATTTCCTAGATTCAACGATTTTTCTAAATGCCCTAAAACTGCCCATAGGAATTAAAACAAAATATACCTTTACATTACGAATATTGTTACAATCCATACCATAAATAAAATGTAAAGGTAAATAATATTATATAAATAATTTAAAAAAATAATTTATAAAAAAAGCGTTATAAATATAATTTATACTATTTTTTAACTTATAGTTTAAGATAAATACTATCTTATAAAAAATAATTTAGTTCACTTCTTTAATAACGTGTTCCGTTCACAAGTAAAATTAAAATGATACTACTGCATTATTTTAATTTAAAAAAAAAACACGCAGATATAAAATATATTTATTAAAAAAAAATTAATAATAATAAGTAATCATTGTGTATTATAATTAAAAAGAAATAATAACATAATTAATATTTTTAATATTGTAAAATATCATGTTGGCCAAATAAACTACTGTCAACGTCAAACTCAAAGAAAAAGGAAAGAAAGAGAAGATAGATGGCGGACGCGTATGGAGAAGGATAGTTATTCAAAAATGATTAGAGAAGTTTTAATTTATAATTAATAGATATTTAGTTACATTTTCTATGTAAAAGTGCATGTGAGTTAATACATTTAATAGTGATATAAGTATTCGGGGCTGGTAAGATAAGTTATAAGTGCTTCGTCGTCGTCGTTTGAAATACTTCGTCGGTAAGTTATAGCTTATTTTTAAAACAAACAAGAGTAATATTAATGCATATTATGCCATTAACATACAAAAATAAATATTACTTAATTATTAAGTTGAAATAAATGCACAACAATGTTTTTGGGAGTTGATAAAATTATGTTTTTAATAATACGTAGAATGCTTGCCGCCATCTTTGTTAGATGCGTGTCTATGATTCGTGTAATTAAAGCTATATAGGTTTGGTAAATTATATTTATTAATTGTTTATACATATTCGTAAATATTAAAAATATTACTGTAAAAGGAAAAATATATAAATATAATAGTTAGTAAAATGAAAAATATATAGTATAATAGTATCATTTATAGTATTATATCAAAATACGTATTTACAATTTATGAACATTATGTAATATGAGTCTATTTAATGTCCTACAATAAAGGTAATCTGTCAATATATTTAATTAAATATCATAAAGATATTAGACAGTAACAAAATATTAATTATAAATTATTTATAAGATTGTCGGAGTTCATTGACCCTATGTTTTACTAATAACTGATATTGGAGTTACGACCGACTGCTGCTCCGCTTCGCTGGTACCAATATACTTGACTAGGTGCATTGCTATGGTCTTTAATTGTTATACCGCGATCGACGTTGTCTGCTTGGATGGTATTGGACATACATCTATGTAAAACAGTTTCTACAGTTGTTCTATAGCTCGTCGTATGATGAGTAGGTGTGTGGTCCTATTTTATATCCTGGAACTCTGTGTAGGGGCGGGGCGGTCCCTTGTGCTGTTTTCCTTTTATTATAACTAACGATTCTACGCAGTTATAGCAGAGAGGAAGATAGGACGTCTTTGATATACTTAAGAAATGTCACGGGAGATTAAAACGGACAGACTATGACGTTTTATTTATCATAATATATTTTATTTGTACTTATATTAAATTTATGGTACATTTCATATTAATACTGTTACCTCTGAATCTCTAAAAGATCTTGGATTACTTACGATCCCTACGAAAGGGTTCTATCTATATTAGACGTTTCAAGAGCCATACTAAAAGATAAACATTATGATTTATTTAAATATTTTATTGAGTAGAGTGGGGAGTCAGTTACAATACTTTTGTTGAAAACATTTTTATAACGAATTGTCAATCTTTGCAAAATATAAAAAGAAAGTATTGTTTACCTCTATTTTAACCTTTATATAACGAATCCCATCGTTATTTTCCGATTCCCTTCAGTATCGTTAAATCGAGATTGCACTGTATAACAAAAGAACTTCCGTTACTGAGTGACTGACAGACAACTCAGAGACGAAACTATTAGACTTAAAAAAATGATATTTAGTACGTACATACACAAGAAGATAATTTTTCGAAATTTCTACGGGAACGCGACCTAATAGGATGTTCCATTTTTTGTCTTTAACTCCACACAGAGTTGCGAGTGACGACTAGAATTTAAGTATGCTAACATACTTGACAAAAATATATCAGGTGCTTCTGCTTTAATATATCAAGAATATAAAACAAAAACAAGAAAATGTGTAGTGAGAGCCAAGTTAAATGCTAAGTAATGCGTCGTGCTCGGCTTCACCGGCAGAATTAAAACGACGATACAATTAAAACAAAAGAGATTTTTTCAAAATTTCAAAAAGTGATTTTTTTAAACAAAATAATTCATAAAATTATCATCGTAAAATAAAACGCCATTTTTCAAGAATGATGTATGCAGACATAAACTTATCAAAGCTATAACGCCGCACACGCCTCATTACGAAACCGAGACGTAGGTAATGGCGGTGACGTTGAATTGCGTAAAATAGAAAGGGAGATTCCATTTCTCGTTCTAGTAAGTTTTTTGAGAATAAAATGTGGCAAATCGGCAGCGCTTCGTAAAATAAAAAAAACACCTACGTCTAAACTGTTGAGGTATCTTGAATAATTTATTTAGGTATGGGTTTAAAATATTTTACCCTATAGAGACCAAAGACATTCCACCCTGTAGAGACCAAAGACATTACTTACTTTACATAGAGATCACCTTTATTATGTATCATTTAACATTGTATCATTTAACTGTTTCTATAAATTTTAGCGAAAACAGAGAAAAATATAAACAGATATTTAATCTATATGGCTTAATTAAGAATATTGTTTTTTATAATCTTTAACCTTTTATCTTTTGTTTCAAATATAATAGTACATAAGAGATAATTGTTTCTAGGAAGAGATTACAATTAAAAAGCTGCGTCACTTTGGCACAGCAGCGTAGGCAAAGGAAAACTAGTGTTAAGATACTTTACCCACGCACCGACGAATGTTCGAGACATTCCGTGTTGAGAGGCCGAACCCACCACCGCGATTTGTCTAAGAGCAAGGAAGTGAGAATTAATTTAATATAGTTATTACATTACACATTACAGGGTGGGAATCGAACTCACAACCTGCGCCACTACGTCGTTGTCGACGACTGATATGTTCAGTATTTGAAAATCATAAGTTTATAAAAATAACGCAGTAATGTAAGGGCAATGACCACCGTGCAATAGTGATACAATACCCACTAGTAAATACTGGTTCTGGGTTTGATTCTCACTTGGGCGATTGAGTATATTGATTTTTTTCTTAATATTAGGTTTTTCTAGCTTATTAAAAATTGAAGAATGAGATTTTTCTCTCATATACAGCAGGGTAGGCAGAGAACGATATCCAGAAGTCACAAGTTCAAATTCAATTAAATTTATTTATACTAAAGAACAAAAAAATGCGTTGGCATAGTAATGTGTATGTCACATATGGTAACATATGGTAGTGTGTGCTATATTTATTTTATAAATTTAATATATTTTTATTAGACTTGTCATTATTAGTATACACGACCATATGTCGAATATCGAATATTCGGCTAGCTTCCTGGCCGAATAGCCGAATACTAAACCACCCCGTAATTATTGGCTCCAGGAAGTAGTGTTTATTCAGAGCATTTTTTTCTAAAGCTGGGCTGGTCTAAAAAAAAAAACCGGAAACGCGCGAGCCTGGCTCACCCATCGAGGGTTCCGTGCAAAAATTGGAGGTCTCAAGCTTATTCTCTTCAAGCTTAGCTTAGCCAGAGCTCTTTCATCTGATATCTTACTTGAACTAGCGGCTTTAATAACAAATTTTACCCCCATTTTAAGACTATTATTTTTTGGATTTAATCAGAAATGTATAGTTTTCAGATTTTTTCCTGAACTAGTCAACTCTACAACTAGTTCTAGGTCAATCGGAAGTTACTTCTTCTTAATTTTGATTCCCTTTATAGTGTCGAAATACGCGTTTTTTTAATGATTACAATGATTTTAATATTCGCAATAATTTATTATAAAAATGTAAATCAACCTCTTTGTTTAATAAAAATATGTTTTTTGAAATAAGTAAAATAAGATTATAGAACTATCACCAGAGGACACTAATAAAATGACGCTTTATGTGGTCGGAAAATTCGAGATATACTTTTAGACTTGGAGCGGAAGAAGAAGAGGAAGAGGTCCTCTAGAATAACATATTGTATTAGAATTTAAGATAGACATTGTACAAGCTTAATAGTATTTTGCTCTGGAAGAAATATAAGTTCTGTAATAGCCTCGAAGTGTTTGATTTCGTTACAATATGAATAACGATATTTTTTTTAAGTAAATGTATTATGTGACGTATCCTAACACGTAATTTGCCTCGACACCAGAGCGTTGAAACGAAAATAATTTAACTTAACTTAGCTTCACACTTTATCCCTTGCGGGGTAGTCAGAGAGAACGGAGCGCCAAACACTACGGTCTCTACATACCTCTTTCGCCTCGTCCACTGTCATCAACCTCTTCATACATGCCCTTCGGGGGGTCCTCATGCTTTTTACGTGACCTTCCTCCAGTATCTTTGATACTGTGTTTTCGAAGGTCAACCGAGGTCTCCCCCTACCTCTCTTACCGCTCACTTTTCCATCATAAATCTTTTTTGCCATTCTTTCATCACTCATTCGTTCGACGTGCCCAAACCAGCTGAGCACGTTCTTCTTCATTCTCACCGTGACATCCTCGCTAGTACCTGCCATTCTGTGTACCTCTTCATTGCGGATTCGATCAGCTAAGCTGACTCCGCATATCCTACGAAGAGATCGCATCTCCACAGCATTCATCTTTCTTTCATTCTTCTTCTGTAATACCCACGTTTCGCTGCCGTATAACAGAGTCGGTACCAAAACTGCATTGTGTACGGCCAAACGCGCAGCTGTGCTGACGTTTCGCCGTCTCATCAATGCAGCTAAGGCTCCGTTAACCTTGTTACCGGCAGCAATACGCCTTTCCACATCCATCTCGTATCTTCCATCTCTACTGAACATACTTCCCGAGTATACCACTTCATTCACTTGTTCTAATATCTACCTAGAACATCCCTGACACTCTCCCAAAACTCCTCGAGTTCGCCTAATGGAGCTGAGGATACTGGTGCATACGCCGCTAACAAGAATACTCTTGTTATCCCCAGCTTGAAGCGAATCCAAAGCAGTCTCGGGCTGATCGCCTTGTATTCAACCGTTGCACTAACCAATCGAGAGGACAACAACACACCGACACCTTGACAGCTCCGCTCGTTCTCTGGTACGCCGGCCCAGAAAGCAACCCGACTGCTCGGTAAATCGGCAGTGTTATTGCCCTTCCGCTTGGTCTCAGTCACGCAGACGACATCCAAATCTCTATCATCCATCACATCTAATAGTTCATTCATCTTTTCTTCCATCCCTCCTCTTACATTCCACGTAGCTATATGTAGCTCCGTCCTCCACCTCCCGCCGTTCCGGACATGGCGTGTTGGGTGGCGGTCCCCAACGCCGCACTCGTCGCCACTTGCACACCAGCGGGGACGCACTGGTGCGCGTCGCCTTGGGGGGACGCCCTATCAGTGCGCTCTAGCGAGTTGTACGTGGCCGATGGAACGTTGCAGCCCTCGTAAGGGCTAGCAGGGGTCGCTACGGGCAAGCTTTCCATCTTGGACCCCCCAACGAAACGAAAATATTAAATATTTAATTTCATCGAGTGGGGATCGAACTCAATCATGTTGCGTTGACAGTCATACTGTCGACTGGCCTCAACATACATACATAAATAATCCATACTCCATACTAATAATAATAATAATAAAACTCTTTATTTCACACCAAAATAATAATACAGTACAAGAGCTTATAAAATAAAATGTGAAAAGGCGGCCTTATCACTAAAAGTGATCTCTTCCAGGCAACCGAATTGTAATAATATTATAAATTCAAAAGTAACTCTGTCTGTCTGTCCATCTGTGACATCATCACGGTCAAATCGCGGAGCCGATTGTGCTTTACTTGAGAGTCTTGGGATGTTCATCCCATAGGGTAGACTGCATATTTTCTTTTTTTTGTCAGAAATATCGTTCTTTGAAGAAAAGATCACGCGGACGCTGCTGGCTGGGGATGGCATATCTTTATCTCTGAAGATTGAGCTACAGCAACAGTATACATATTTCATTAAGGAGTTTGAATTAAAAGTAATTGTTTCTGCGAGGGCTTTGTTACGGAATGACGGACCCGAACAGGCAGACGCCGTTGATGGTTGTGGCAATTTTCATACATTTTCGATTTACTATTAATGTTCATGTGGTTATTTGCAGTTTGTTATTAATTTTTATTTTTGTCTGGTTCCCTTTGCTTATTTGGGTAGATTGGTAATTTGTTTTATTCTGGTATTATATTTCGTGGTGTTTTAATTTTGACATTTTATATATTTATTTTAAGTCCATAATATTGATAATACCTTCAGCTGGTTTTGTATAATTTTTTCTTTTGATTACGTTTACTTATTATATTATATTTTGTTCATTTTAAATAGTTACCTTACTTATGTATGTCTAATTCTTATTCTTTTTCGGCTTATTTTAATTATTTAGACTTATATCTTCTTACCATGCCAATTAATAATTGAAAATAAGTTCATAATACTACGGGAGCCGAAGTCCCCACTTCGGCTCCCCTACTATAAATATATTAAATAAATATTGGTATAATTTAAGCGGGCGAAGCCGCGTGGGTCCGCTAGTATAATTATAATTAAATAATATTATAAATGTGAAAGTTTGCGAGGATGGATGTTTCATGTAAATTCATTTTCACGCAAAAAGTACTAAAGGGATTTAGATATAATTTTACAGTAATATAGTGTATACATCAGAATAACATACAGGCACGATTTGTATATTATAAATCTTTTACAAATTAGCTGTAATGTAACAAGCGGCCGAAGCTGAGTGGGTCGGTAGTAAAAAAATATTTTTATTCGGAATATCAGTAGTTATAATTTGCTTGGATTATTTATTACTGTAAATGATGTCGTCAACAATACAATATGATAAAAACATTCACCTTAGATCATTGAACTTTTATTTTTTTACATATTTATAATTTATCATTCTTTTAGACGACCGGCCTAGTCGTGGTATGAACGCGATAGGTTATGGTTTCGATTCCCACTAATTACAATACGTAAACTAAAAAATAAATACAACACATAAATAATATGAATCACAGTAAAACGTATTTTTTTAGCTCCACATTGTACCCCCATACAGCAGGGTACACACAGGGAATCTGAAAACTTAGTTTAAGACACTCAGTTCCTATTAAGACTCTTCCGTTCTCCATTTTCCACCGCCTTTCCAGATTTTGGAGGCTCATGCCTCCTCCGAGCGAGGAAATGAAAATATTAAATATTTCATTTCGTCGAGTGCGTATTAAACCCACAATCTGTCGAGTTTACAATCGCACGCTAGACTCTGCGCCACGACTGGCCTCTAAAAAATAAATACACAGAAAATAATAAATTAATCACACTTAAAAATAGTTATTTGTTTATATATGCGTCATTTGCGACAGACAAAACATAACAAGTGGTCGTTCACTCAGAACATATCGCGTTGAGTTTTCGAGTTCAAGGTAAAGTACTGTAGATTCATAGAATACAACTATCTGTACTAAATTCACTGGACTTTAAGTTTTTTGACATTAACATTAGAATGTTAACTTCAAGCCAACGAAGAATATGTAATAACGCACTATTCACCTCGTCATAGTTTATTTTGTTTCTGTCAAATTTAAATATTAAAAAGGTATCATCTGCGAACACTACAATTTCACGAAGGTTATTCACATAAAAGAAACCGATCATTAATATAATCTCTTATCCTAGAAAAACGACCTCGCCAGTGCCGCTATTAGGGAAGGTTGGAGTATCAATTCTGCTAAGACGAAAGATATGCGCCTCAATATCTCCGATTCTCTACCCATATAGGTAGAGGGCAAGATCGTGGACCAAGTCAAGTGCTTCACATACCGAGAGCATGGTGGATCAACTGGGAGGAGCAGAGGCGAAACCAAGTGAACCAAGAAATATTAGGAGGAAATATGAATAAGTTCTCACTATTTTTTGATTGATGGCTTTGCGGCCCTCTGTGCATGGAATTTCGTACGGTAACGAATCACCAAAGTAGTACTATATGTAACCTCAAATTATAGTAGAATAGTGTTTACTACAGTGTCAACTACATATTTATTTTCCCTTTGTGAAAATGTGTACTTTTGTCCCAAATAAAGTGTGTTTGCGGAGAATTTTATTGCACTGTTTTATTCAGAAAAAAATTGCAGCAGAAGCACACAGAATTCTCGTTGAGACAATGCTTTGTCAAATACAACGTGCAGAGACTGGTTTAGGCGTTTCAAAAGTAATGATTTTGACCTTGAAGACAAAGAGCGTTCTGGAGCACCGACAAAATTTGAAGACAGAATTGGAGGCATTGCTTGAAGAAGATCCATGTCAGACGTTAGTAGAGCTCGGGAAAACGTTACAAGTAGATGCGTCAACAGTTTCAAAACGTTTAAAAGCGTTAGGAATGATCCAAAAGCAAGGGCATTGGGTGCCGTATGAGTTGAAGCCGAGAGACGTAGAACGACGTTTTCTCATGTGTGAATTGTTGCTTCAACGGCAAAAGAGAAAAGGTTTTCTGCACCGTATCGTCACTGGGGATGAAAAGTGGATTCACTACGACAATCCAAAGCGAAAAAAATCGTGGGGCATGCCGGGTCACGCATCAACATCGTCGCCAAAACCAAATATCCATGGTTCTAAGCTTCTTCTCTGCATTTGGTGGGATCAGCAGGGCGTAATTTATTATGAGCTGCTTAAACCTAATGAAACTATCACGGGAGCTCGCTATCGACTTCAGTTGATGCGTTTGAGTCGCGCTCTGAAAGAAAAGCGGCCACTATACGAGCAGAGACACGACAAAGTGATTTTATTACATGATAATGCTCGGCCACATGTGGCAAAACCAGTCAAAACTTACCTGGAAACACACTTCAATGGGAAGTTCTACCCCACCTGCTGTATTCACCGGACATAGCAGGTGGGGTAGAACTTCCCATTGAAGTGTTTCCAGGTAAGTTCTACCCCACCCGCCGTATTCACCGGACATAGCCCCGATAACCACTTGTTTCGGTCGATGGCGCACAATTTAAGCGAGCAGCGCTTCCATTCTTTTGAAGAAGCCGAAAAATGGCTTGATTCCTGAATTGCCTCGAAAGATGAGTCGTTTTTCTGACGGGGGATTCAATTGCTACCAGAGAGATGGGAGAAAGTGGTCTCTAATGATGGACAATGCTTAGAGTAATTTCATTGTAAGCATATATTTTAAATTATTTTTTTTAAACAAAAAAAAACTGCGATAACTTATTCATATCAATATTAATAGTTAAACATATAATATTATTATAATTATAAATATCAATTTATATTTGTCTTTCACTTTCTTTAAATAATGATAGAAAATATATTAGAATTAAAATAAGTAGCACATTTTAGATATGCGGTATTAACAACGCCACGGTCGTGTACTCAACCCCACATGAGGCAATAAATTATCTGGTAACAAGACATAGAATTAGAAAGGTAATTAAAGTAATTAAAGTAATAACATTTATCACCATTTACAGTTTCTTAAATACAAAGTATCTTAGGATAGGTTAGCTACACAGTTAGTGCTATTTTAGTGGATGCCACTGTTGCCATACTAGGAGACCTTATTACGGCATACA
>JAAIXJ010001669.1:0-17004 GCA_013403705.1 Heliconius hermathena | reverse complement strand
TTTGCAATCAATATTTTTTTAATAAAAAAAAATAATTTGCTGAAACTACATTAAAAAATATTTACTCGTCCTGATTCTCAAATCTTCCAAAAACTCATATCTCCTTAATATTTAAAGTAGAAAGCAAAACAAGTAATGAAAAAAGTCATAATCATAAAATGTTACACCAAAGATATGTATACTGACATTACTTCCAGAGTTCGGTCGCAAGTCTAACCAAGAACCCGGCAACGACTCGAGACTTAACCAAATGAGGGATCAAGTTTGAAAGTGAATAACTCTAAATGGTCGGAACTTGGACAGACAAACTTATATATACAAACATAGATATATGTGCAATCTTGGTTCGCAAATGTTGTAATTTCGTTTGTGGACGGATCATGCAATTTAGTCCGAAATTGCAATAAAACCATGATTTGTGTTTTGTTTTTGGTAATAGTTTGCAAGTGTATTAGTAAATACGAGTATATATGTAATGTTATTTAATTACTCATAAAAGTTATATAGTGGGTTGTTAATTTAGGTTGTACTATGGTGTAAATATCTAGATAGGTAAAATAAATCAGTTTCACGCTGTATCCCGCATACAGCAGGGTAGGCAGAGGGAACCTAGTGTTAAAACACTCCGTTTCCCGCTTTCCGCAGAGTTCTAGAGGCATTGCGTGTTGAGTGACCAGGGCGAAGAAAATGAAAATATAAATGTAAGTAAATATTTAAGGCCAGTCATGGCGTGGAGGCATAAGTGTGTGACGCAAACGCAACTGGTTGTGGGTTCGATCCTCACTCAAGGACGTAAAATATTTATTTAATAGCGCGGCGTTCACCTTCAACAATCACCATGCAACGCCTCCAGCATTCGGCAGAAAATGGTAAACGGAGTGTCTAAGCACTCGGTTCCCTCTGCCTACTCTGTTATGTGCGTGATACAGAGTGAAGCTAATTTAATTAAAAATATTTTATCAGTAAATAATATTGAACTCTCCTTTTTTGGCTAAGCTCGTAATAACTTTTTCATTGAATTGCCTGAAATTTTAGATTCAATGTATCTACAGATATTAAAAATTATAAAGTAATTACAATACAAAATAAATTCAGCTTAGTAAATAAATATTTGTGTATATCAAGCAGACGAAGCCGTGACCATGTCGCCAGTATTATATATAACCACTATTTTTCAGGCAATCTATATATATAAAAGGACTTGTGCTGACTAACTGAGGTAAGACGCACGCAAAGCCGTAACCGCTGATGGTAGAAACGTGAAATTTGGGCAGATGTTTATTTTCATATTCTGGACATCCACTAAGAAGGGAATTTGAAAAATTTTAACCCTAAAGGGATGAAATAGGGGTTGAAAGTTTGTATGGAAAAAAATTTTAATCTGTACCGATTTTTATAAAATTTGAAATTCAGACTCTTAAAAATATTTTATTGAACACGTGTTTCATGGTTTTTAAGAATTCACCCCCTAAGGGTTCAAATGAGAGGTTGAAAGTTTATATGGAAAAATCTTTAAATTGCCACCGATTTTAATAAAAATTTAAATTCAGGCTGTTAAAAATATTTTATTGAACACGTGTTTCGTGGTTTTTTTAGAAGTCACCCCTAAGGGTGCAAATACGCGGGCGAAGCTGCGCGTGCCCACTAGTTTATATATAAAACGCAAGCCTTTAAAAAAACAGAAACAGTGTTTGAAAATTTAACACGCTTTAAGCTTTTTTCTATCCGTTTGTAGTCGATTACCGAATCTAAAAGTAGCGGTGCCCCACTAAAAAAGGCAATATAAAATTTATTCTAATCAGCTGAATATCTCTCGCAAAAATATTGGATATATATAGATATTTACTCTCGTGATGCTGTTCCAAATGAAATAACACAGATTCCGTAAAATCCTCCAGCTCCGGCTGTGGGCGTTTGGCGTGAATATATATATATATATATATATAGATATATATATATATATATATATATATATATATATATATATATATATATATATATGTATATNATCTATAATATTTTTTTATTTTTTATATATTTTTTTTTATTTGCTTCACTTGTATTCCGCACAGCAAGAAGGCAGGAAGAACCTGGATTCGAGTGAGTGGCAAAACTCAATGCTGCGCTTTATCCCGTTGTCATAGCGGGGAAATAAAAGTATTAAATATTTCATTTGGAATTTGGAATCAAATCCCTAAACTGTCCCACACTTGTTCTCTTGGCCGTGAGGCCAGTGGCTATGATATCTGTTGATTCATTATAATATACTCTAATATAATATATTTTATTATAAAAAAATATTAATATTGTTTGTAAATTTTAATAAATTGATATATAGATTTAGAGATTTAGAGATACATAAGACCTGCAAATCTATATCAATACTTAAGTTAACAATGATACAGATTTACATACAATCATTTATTACACATTCACAAAATTTCAAATTTAATAAACAAATTTAAAAAATTCTATGAAGTAAATTATACGTATGTACATGTATATAAGTATAGTGACATCTAAAGTGATGCACATGTTAGCGTCCCGTTCGCTGTAAAATAATTTACACATAGAGAAGACGACGCTGCTTTAATAAAATTTAAGTCGATCAAATATTAAAACTAAAATATTACATTTTATGTAAAAATAACATACTCGTATAACTTGAGAATTCAAATTAAAAACTTATTTCCCTAAATATATAAATTTTGCAATCAATATTTTTTTAATAAAAAAAAATAATTTGATGAAACTACATTAAAAAATATTTACTCGTCCTGATTCTCAAATCTTCCAAAAACTCATATGTTCTTAATATTTAAAGTAGAAAGCAAAACAAATAATGAAAAAAGTCATAATCATAAAATGTTACACCAAAGATATGTATATTGACATTACTTCCAGAGTTCGCTAGCAAGTCTAACTAAGAACCCGGCAACGACTCGAGACTTAACCAAATGAAGGATCAAGTTTCAAAGTGAATAACTCCAAATGGTCGGAACTTGGACAGACAAACTTATACATACAAACATAGATACATGTGCAATCTTGGTTCGCAAGTGTTGTAATTTCGTTTGTGGACGGATCCTGCAATTTAGTCCAAAATTGCAACAAAACCATGATTTGTGTTTTGTTTTTGGTAATAGTTTGCAAGTGTATTAGTAAATACGAGTATATATGTAATGTTATTTAATTACTCATAAGAGGTATATAGTGGGTTGTTAATTTAGGTTGTACTATGGTGTAAATATCCAGATAGGTAAAATAAATCAGCTTCACGCTGTATCTCGCATACAGCAGGGTAGGCAGAAGAAACCGTAAGTAGCTGGAGCAAGAACATGTGTGCCTTTATACCTGCGCTATATATTGCTGTACGTTCATTACCAGATATTATCAGCTAAATTCCATAAAAACATAAAAATAAATTTTTGATATAATAATAAAGTTGTGGGTTCGATTCCCGCTCCAGGAAATGAAATATTTAACATTCATTTCTGCTTACTCTGTTGTGTGCGGAATACAGTGTGAAAATGACGGACTTTATTTATTTAGTGTTAAAACACTCCGTTCCCCGCTTTCCGCAGAGTTCTAGAGGCATTGCGTGTTGAGTGACCAGGGCGAAGAAAATGAAAATATAAATGTAAGTAAATATTTTATTTCCTCGAGTGGGGATTGAAAGTTAAGGCCAGTCATGGCGCGGAGGCATAAGTGTGTGACGCAAACATAACTGGTTGTGGGTTCGATCCTCACTCAAGGATGTAAAATATTTATTTAATAGCGCGGCGTTCACCTTCAACAATCAACATGCAATGCCTCCAGCGTTCGGCAGAAAATCGTAAACGGAATGTCTAAGCACTTGGTTCCCTCTGCCTACTCTGTTATGTGCGTGATACAGAGTAAAGCTAATTTAATTAAAAATATTTTATTAGTAAATAATATTGAACTCTTCTTTTTTGGCTAAGCTCACGGTAGCTTTAAAATATAATTATCTACATAAGAATGGCGAAAAATCGAGTTTACCTCCAAAAAACTTACACAGGTTACATTAGTGAGTTGCAATTAATAAAACTGCAAAATTGCTGCATTCATGATTGCATGCGAAAAAATTCCGACGAAAACAGGAGCTATATTGAAAAAGCGAATTAAAAAGAGAAATATCCGCATGGGCAATCACGCGGCGCTCAGGGCTGTAGTAACGAGACTAAGGTTTTTTCTCCGACCAATAAAACAATTAGTTCGACCTACTAATTTTATTCAATTCCTTTGCGTCTATAGATTTTTTATAAAATATTTTTGTATATTTTTTTTTATTTTTGTGTTTTGTGGCGCAGGGGCGTAAGTAAACACGCCAATTCATGTGTGATTCCCACTTGAGGAAAGGAAATATTTAATATTTTAATTTCTTCGCTCTGGTGTCGAGGCAAAGCGCCGCGTTTACTTATAACATTTGTTATTGATGGTATTTAATAACGCAATAAAATAAAAAAATATATTCTTTTTTGTTTTTCTGTGCGTTAAACGAATAAAATTGTTATAAATAGCACGTTTTTTTTTTCAATTTTAAACGTATCAATAGAGATGTAGATAATTTTTTTTTTATTATAAATTGTATTATTATTACAAAACGAAATTTTGGAATTTTGATTCATAATGAGGACCAGACCAAATTAATAGAAACATAATAATTATAGATATCGCAATATCACGGAAACTGATGGTGACAGTGAATTCGGGCAAAGTACACGTGGTAAATCAAGAATGCAGTGGAATTGGATTGTTGACACGATTCAGCACTCGCAATTCCGTCCAGCTCTTGTGGCCCAATTTGTGAGTCCTGCGAACAGATGGCACTCCTGATACTCGAAGATTAATATGATAACCATAGCTGAAGTGAATATATAATACATTTTTTAAATACATTTATGATATTAAATTATTTTTTTTAAGTTTTTTAATTGTTAAGTTTTGTTTTTCTGTATCTCGCATTAGGCAGAGAGAACTTGGTGAGACGCTGAAAACAGGTTAATATGGGAGTCACATAAAATATTTATAATATAATCCTTAGTTCTTCCTTTTGTGGATTACTTATGATATATTTGTATAACAGTGTAATTAGTTACATCATTTGGACATTATTCTTACAAACAAATTATTAAATGTTTTTATTTCTATGTCGCTGTATCCTGTACATAGGAGGGTAGGCAGAAGTATTAAGATACTCCTTTCCAATTATGACACTATATTTCTTCATTGTCCGCTGAATTCTAGAGACATTGCTATTCAGTGACAGAATTCAACGCTATGCTTTATTTCGTTACCAGAAAGAAGATATGAAAATATTAAATATAATATATTTCCATTACAGTCACACTTGTGCTCCAACGTCACGACTGGCCTCTTTAAGTTTAATTATTAAACTTTCTAAATGAAAAATAATTACTATTAAAAAGTACGATTTTTTTTTATGGAAAAGACAAGGCAAACGAGCGTTCGGGTCACCTGATGGTAAGTGATTACCACCGCCCACGACCCAGTGCAACACCAGAGCAGCTACAGGTGCGTTGCCGGACTTTAAGGTGGGTTGGACTTCAGAGCCCGGCATAACCTGATGCGAAACGTAGTGGCATAAAGCCACTACTTAACGCCACTATTAAATGCCGGGGATGGTAATAATCCGGTCGAGTCTGCCCATGCGTGTTGCCATTGCTGGCGACGTGACCCTACCACACGTACTATAGTAACCTTTTACGACACCACCAGTACCAGGATGATCCTATTCTAGGCCGGGATCACATGGCACAAATTATTAAAGACTATATTCACACTATTGAATTATTATTAAGATATACACTAGGTACAGTTATATAGTTTAAATGGAGATAACATTTGATTATTACAGATTCTAACGCTCGCCTTCATTTCGCACATGATGAAAAAAATGATTAGAAATAAGATGAGAGGAGAAGATTTTTTCATAAAATTTGTTCAAGCATATTGCAATTATAGTGTATATTCTGGTGATAAAACTTGTTTGAAAATAAGTCTTTTAGAGATTAGCCCAAATAAACGGCTTAACGAGCTAACGGACTTTAAGTTTACATAATTAAAGTATAACAAATAGAGTAGCCCCACAAAATTAAATCTGGTCAAAATCCACATACAGTTGTATAAAATTATTTTTAAGCGTCGTTTTTGCAAATTGAACCCACGACCCCCAAAGCAAGGTCACCAACGGCTAGATTATGAAGTAAAAATTAATTAGATATTTAACAGCAGCTAAACATCAATTGTTTCAGATCAATGCACTTTCGAACTACCTCTAGCAAATATGTATAAATTTAATAGAAGGTAGGTTGGTAGATTCTAATAAAATTCATTACAAATTTAAAAATCTATAAAATATTTTTAGTAGCTAATTTCAATAAATTAATAAAACAGTCATACTTAATAAAAATAATATTAACATTTTTAACTATTTATTTATAATATTAACATTTTTGACTATTTAAATTATTTGAAGGCACTTAAAGTATTTGACAAGTGACAAGACGGTATGAATAGAGTTGTGAGGAGACGTTAAAAAGGGGCCAGAGTTATATAAGTAGGTCAATCGATATGCCACATCCCTCAGAGATGGTGATTAAAATAGCAATAAGTATTGACAAATGGTGTCGCATCTGCTTCACGTACAGAAGCCATTCTTTTAAAGTGCCTTTTATACTTAGAGGATCCATTTCATACCTACAGTATACGAGTATATCGCTTAGGTTTTTAATCTGCGTTTAGTGGTTTAGAGACGGTCGTTGTGTCGCTAGAGCTAAACATATTTCCTTCTTTTTTTTCAGGTTCACGTTGTATCCCGCGTAAAGCAGGGTAGCCAAAGGGAACCTCGTGTTAAGACAGTGCGTTCCTCACCTTCTGCCGATTTTCGAGTCGGAACTTAAGGCCTCAATTTCTGCTACCAGAGAGAAGAAATAAAAATATAAATAAATACGAGTAAATAATAATTCATTCCTCCGAGCGGGTATCGAACCCACAACCATCAAGTTACAGTCACAGCATGTGACCTGCGCCGCGACCACCCTCATATTTCCTTTCGCCATATTCTTATATCAGATTTTATTATAATTATGTTAGAAAAATGAAATCTAAATGCATTACACTACACTTACACATTGAAAATGTAACGTAATATATATCACTTAACCTACAAGGTGATACAAGGCGACAATATTCCAATATTGGACTTTTATTCAAAACCAATGTGCCTACGAATGTATTTTAAGTGATACTATCTATTTGAAACGTCCGATAGCGTCTAGACGCGGGAGCGGGAACGCTTTGGTGATCAAACAATTTCCTTTGCAGACAAAAGCAAGAACTCTATGACCCAGAACTAATTTAATTCAAAAATAGTTTTGCATCAACCGAAGTGAATAAGTGAATGTATATTATTACAGTTATAGTTGCTCCCTCCGCGTGAAGCAGAAAAAAAAGAAAAAGAATAACCAATTGACATATATGTAGCTCTGTATCTAAAATTATCTGATTACGTGGAAAATTGGATCTTTTTTATATAAGTTTTTATTTGTCTGTAAAAACATGAGTTTATTTTCTTAGTCATAAAGAAATAGTCATGTGTGATAAAATTTGTCAAAATATGATCTCTCCTTGAGTTATTTTGCAAGTTTGTAATGTTTCCTTTACTTAGTTTCGGAATAATCAGAAGTACATTTATACTATTTGAAATGTAAGAGAATGTTCTTATATAATATTGGAAGTATTCTGCGTTTTTTCTTTTGCACACACTTAACATTTTTAGCTTTCTCACAATAATCTTGGAACTCTTAAAAGAAAAAAACAACGGCGCCACGTCTGTGCTCGTAAAAGCTGTTTTTTTTTCTATATTTCTTTTACTGGGCTTGTATGAAACTATAGAAATATGTAAAAAGATTGAATTAAAGTATAGTCACAAAAGTTTTCAGTTATACTTTTTCTTAAATTGTATTGAGGTAAACTTACTTACTTATATCTTAAGCATCTTTAAAAATATATAATTCAGTTATTTACTTAAATTTATATTTCCATTTCTTCGCTCTGGTGTCGAGGTTAAGCGCGGCGTTGAGGTCTGCCACTTAACACGCAATGCCTCCAGAATTCGGCAGAAAGTGGGGAACGGAGTGTCTTAACACACACACACACAGGTTCCCTCTGCCTACCCTGCTGTGTGCGGGATACAGCGTGAAGCTAATTTATTTTAATTTATTTTAGTTACATTTCAGATATTCTGTGATTGTATTAGACTACGACTACTTATTATTTATTTTATTATTTTAGTTGTTTTAATTACCTCTACCTACATCCAAATACATATAAAGTTTACAACAATATTCTTAAGAATACTAGAACATGCATTTTGTTTTTTTTCTAAAAATATTTTCTTAGCGTATCTGCCCTTTGTCTAAAATCTAGGTTCTTTTAAAACTTAGCTTTAGAAATAACTTGAACGATTGTAACGTCCCCTGTGAACTTCTCAGTACACAGTGCGAAATAACTTTAATTAGTTTAGTAGTTGTCCATAAAGTATTACTGTCGGATTTTTACTTTGTGAAAGATTTTCTTCAACTTTTCTTGATTCTTACCACGAAGAACAGTTTATTTTATTTTCGTTACTATTAGAAATCAATTCAAGCGGGCGAAGCTGCGAACGTGTCGCTAGATTTATACAGACATTTTATTGGTTCAATTAAATAAAGCGTAGCATTACGTTTTGTCTTAAAACATTGAAATTGGAGGAAATTTGCCACTTAACATAAAATTATAAATATTTTAATCAAATGAAAGATTCATTTATTTTCTTAATAATAAAACAAGACAAATGTTCTTCAAGGAAAAATTTGGAATAGCTCATATTGATTAAATTTTAATATCATCAGAACGTAGACGATGAAAAATAAGGGAGGCTCAATTTTATAAGGGTGGCTCAAAATTTAAAATTCTATTTTGAACATCGCCCGAATATCGCAAAACATTCTGAATTCAGGGTGAAGTCCATAGTATGGCATTCAATTTTTCGTCCGAGGTTGGTTTTGAAGCAAGGTTTATTGATACTTTTCTTTGGGGAAGCGATAAATAGAGTTGAGCTACTCTACGCGTTATAGAAAAATTGCAACGTGAAAATGTATTGAGGTTTTATATCATACTTTGTATACTTTTACGAAAGAATAAAAATAGCGGAAAATAGTTTAAAAGGAGGCGGCCAGTCGTGGCGCAGCGGCACAAAGTGTGACTGTAAAATCAACTGCTTGTGGGTTCGATCTTCACTCGAGGAAATGAAATATTTATTTACATTTATATTTTTATTTTTTCACTATGGTGTCGAGGGAAAGCGCAGCGTTGAGTCTCTCAACACGCAATGCCTCCAGAACTCGGCGGAAAGTGGGGAATGGAGTGTCTAAACACTAGGTTCCCTCTGCCTACCCTGCTGTGTACGGGACACAGCGTGAAGCCGATAAAAAAAATTGGCTTAGCAGAACTTAGTATTCTACTTTTTTTTATTTACGTCTTTTATAATGTAATATATACATTGATAGGTATTTATAAAAACGTTGTTAAAATCACTGCTGGCTAAAGTTACAAAATAAGTATGGATTTTCTGAAGATGCTATTAACTATTAAGTTTTTGTGAGTACGACGTTTATTGTACTAGAATATATATTTTTAATATGGATTTATTTGCTTCACCTGTATCCAAGTAAGGAAATTATCAACACTAATGTAAATCACTTTCAACAGATACGGATACCAATTTCATAAAGAAAATGGTTTTTTATCTATTCGATACAATTTTTGCGATGAATCTGATATACTTTGCAATCAGGATAGCTATCAGGATAAAAACATATAATACTTTAAAAATATTCAAATATAACACACGAAGCATGTCGTGGCGCAGGTTGTGGGTTTGATTTCCACTCAAGGAAATAAAATATTTAATATTTTCATTCTCTCGTTTTGGTAACGTGGCAAATCGCGTCGTCACTTCCGTTCCGTCACTCAACGCGCAATTCCTCCAGAATTCAGCGGTAAATGAGAATGTTTCAATAGGAACGGTGTGTCTCAACACTAGGTTCCCAAGATACCTCTACCTACCATGCTAAATACGCGATACAACATCAAGCTAAAAAGATATGACATTACATATTTGTGGCAGTAAAAATAACCTAAATAATAATAAAAGACTAAATAGATGCAAGTACATACATACTCGTATCTTGTAAGAGACGAGAGACGCGTGTCAAAAGCACTTAATCTGTCTCGCGCTGTCACGTCGCGTTGCTTGGTACGTTTGGCAGAAAACGTTGACCATTGTGGCGAGCCCCGTACTCTGTACAGTGGGTCGAGCACGAAAAATAATCGAGTCCGTATTGTAAACGTTTCGAGGTGACGATACGATTACAAAGTTCGAAGCACGAACCATAGTGTATCGACTATCGAGGACTCGATAGGATTAAGTAGGTGACGTCATGCTAACGAGACTTAGAGATGTTACTGAGCGAATGAAATGGACGTTCAAAAACCAAATAAAATGGTGAATGTTAAAACATTCAATCAAAATATTTATTTATCTTAATTTACATTACAATTTACGTTGAAAATGAAGAAAAATTTATAAAAATATTACAAAATATATAAGTAAGGTATCAAGATTGGAAGAAATTCAATCTTTTTGTAGATTTAAAACAATATATATCTTGCGGTTTTTAAACGAATCCACTTGACGCCCCGCCAATCATAGCTAAGTTTGTATTTGTCACTCGTGGCGCAGCGGCACAAGGTGTGACTGTAAAACCGACTGGTTGTGGGTTCGATTCTCACTTGAGGAAAAGAAATATTTATTTACATTTATATTTTAATTAATTTTTTGTTTAATTTTTTGATTTTTTAATTAATTTTTCGAAGCTATTTTTTTTTTAAGTACAACTTATTTAAATATAAAATTAATTCATACTAAATCTATACTCACGCTTCCATGAATTCCACCATCGTTAAATATTGTAGGTAGCTCGTTTTCATTATTATTTTTTAATAATCAGCTTCACGCTGTATCCCGCACACAACAGGGTAGGCCTCTGCCTACAATAGTGGGGAACGGAGTGTCTTAACACTACGTTCCCTCTGGAACGTAGTGTTAAGACACTCCGTTCCCCACTTTCCACCAAGCTCTGGAGGCATTGTGTGTTGAGTGGTGGAACTCAACGCCGCGCTTTACCTCGACACTAGAGCGAAGAAATGGAAATATAAATTTAAGTAAATATTTCATCTCCTCGAGTGGGGATCGAACCCACAACCAGTCGGTTTTGCAGTCACTCCTCGTGCCGCTGCAAGTTGTACTTAGTCTTAAAAATAAAAACATCTAATAATATAAGTAAGGTATTATGAAATTCGTATTTTAGGAATGGCGATTTATCTAAGCCCTCAGGAGGTCCACGAGGTCGCCATTTTATTCAAAGGAAGTGGAAAGAATTAATGAATAAATGTAATAGTGGTGATTCGTATAGCGGCTGCCTTTGCATAGTGGACGTTACTTAATTATTGCTAAAATTACTAAACAATATTCTAAAAACATGTACAAATAAAAAAAATCAAAAAGAATTCCCAATAACATTACAAATATTTTTAAAACTGTGATTTACTATGTAACGAGAGTGTTCTCACTGACAAATATTAACCGAATAAAGTCCCGACGCACTCGACGACCAATCTTCGACGTTTTCGATACCGTATGTCAAAATGGGCCTTCGTGCTACCAATTGTTGTTTACTGCGTTCAAGTATCGAGATATTCGAACGTAAGACGATACGAAACATGATTAAAATGGTTCGTGCTGGCATGAGCTAGTTCCCTTTACGCACGGTAGGGGCGCTGTTCAATTCCTATACAAATTGCTCTCGATAACGATACGAATACTTTTTCGATAGTTTTTCGTGCTTGAGCTACAGTACAGTCAGCTGCGGAGCGATGCGTGTCAACGGTAAATAGACGTTATTACACATTTTTTGAGTAATATATATGTTGCTATTTATTTTTTGACATAATATACATATTATACATATTTATTGTACTACTTTTTTTTGTTTTGTAATAATACTGGAAAAAACGCTCCAGAATTGAGTGAAAAGTAGGGAATGGAAGTGTATTAATGGGAACAGAGTGTCTAACACTAGGTCATGTCTCTAGGTCCAGAATTCCTCTACCTACCCTGCTTTGTGCACAGTCTGAAGGTAAAAATAAACATTAGGGTGCAACTTCATAGTTTTTGCTTGAATGATGAAAAGTGGTTACTTGAGTACAATTTACTACTCCAAAATCAGTTAAATTGTTTTCAATTATATATCAACTTAACAGAAATATATTAATGGTTTTATACTCACATATGTCATGCAACATATTATATTATCCTAATATAATAATATTCGAGAGAATGCAACATATCAGACAACCTGTAGTAAGTAGTACTAATATTTATTTATTCAGGTAAGTTTAAGCATTTTAAATTAATAAAAACTTTAAAAAAATGAGACCAGTCGTGGCGCAGGAGCACAAGCGTGCGACTATAAGCGCAACAGGTTGTGGGTTCGATTTCCACAATTCCTCGAAGCAAATCTGGTAATGAGAGAAAGTGCGGCGTTGAGCAGCGGCATTCAACACGTAACGCAATGACTCCAGAATTCGGCGGAAAGTGCGGCATGGAATTGTCTTAAGAATAACTGAGTGTCTTAACACTAAGTTGCTAGATCCCCTCTGCCTACCCTGATATGTGCGGGATACAGCGTGAAGCTAAATAAGAAAGATTTTTTTTGCATTGTCACTTTCACGAGAAGTCACGAGTACAAACATCTTGACAGTAGTCAAAACCATCGCGATGTATAAATATATTTAGACGCGCTTTTTATCGAATTTTAATAGGGGTAGTAAAAAGTTTTAAATCGAGATAAATTATTGCAATTTCCTGGCAATTAGTTTCTAAGGATGAAATATATGGAAAGAGATAATATCTTTCTGTCTCAGCTTAAATAAATCTTTATCAAAGATAATTAGTGAAAAGTGCATTAAAATTAGTTTGAAAAATTCAACCATACATTAAAAACGCGGCTTTGTTTTATTAAATTAAAATTATTTTTATATAATGTTTTAATGAAGAGATACACAGAATGGCAGGTACTAGCGAGAATGTCACGGTGAGAATGAAGAAGAACGTGCTCAGCTGGTTTGGGCACGTCGAACGAATGAGTGATGAAAGAATGGCAAAAAAGATTTATGATGGAAAAGTGAGTAGTAAGAGATAGGGGGAGACCTCGATTGACCTTTGAAAACACATGGGCATGCATGAAGAGGTTGACGACACGGACGAGGCGACAGAGGTATGTAGAGACCGTAGCGTTTGGCGCTCCGTTCTCTCTGACTACCCCGCTAGGGATAAAGCGTGAAGCTAAGTTAAGTTAGTTGACTAACTAACTAAACTGAGAAATATGGAATTATAAACTTTATCTTGGGAAAATTAGGACAACATCCTGTAACATGTCCATCGAAACGTGTCTGTTTAGTGAACGGGAATTAAAACGATGTAGATTTCTTTAAATATTTTATTTTCTTTTATATTCATATTTTATAATACTTATTTTTTTAATAATTCGTACTTGTACTATTAAGCTCAGATCAGTGCCTCGGACGTGCGACCACTGATCTAGGCTTCAAGGGCCTTTTTACAATGCACTTACACTGGCTTTCACTGCCCCGGCACAATATAGCAAATTACCTCAATTAATTACCTCAATTAAGGAAATAAATTATGACAACTTAACTTTAACCTTTAAGGAGAACCATCTTCGTGTATGACAAAGTGTACATCAAAACAAGTAAAATAAGGGCGGCGCTGCGGTATAAGATACATTGTAAAGATCGCGCCACATCCAGTTAAAACTATTAGATTATTTTCGAATTTTTATTCAAAAACATGGCTGCCTATCAGACTAATTAATAATTAATTCACGTGGCTAATGTAGACACTATAAAAGAAAAAAAAATATTATTTATTGTAATTTAAATTTCTTTTATATAATTCTCAGTGTTAGTCCCATTAACATGGAGGAATATTAAATTTAACTATAGTTATATTAGTAAATACTAGTTTTTCTAGCTTGCCTAGTATTCAATATAATGTACTATACAATTAAATATACTATAAAGCGCAGAATATTGATGGAAAACAAAAATTGAAGCTAAATAAAGATCTTAAGGCTATCTTGGCGCAATGAGATAACATCGGACTGTATACAGGACAGTTGTTTTTAGTTGTGGGTTCAATCTGCAGCGGGAATTAATTATTCTTATTTCCACTACTTAGTACGCAATGTCACAATTCAAGTAAAAAGCCAATAATGCATCAAACTAAAAATAAATAAAGATCACTTGTATCTACTCATTATTGTTCGAAGTCCAACAAAAAACTTTAAAATTCACATTTATAGCATTTTATTCTACATGCTTTAACATTTTTCTACAGAAATTAACAATTCTGACCGACGATGTTTAAAATATAAAAGCTTACCGCAATTATTTACTGTAAGAGGAACGTGCTACGTCCGCGTCCTCTGCATTATTCTTTGATTTAAATACAAAGATTTTATTTTGATTTTTTATTTTATTTATTATTGAAATACGAATTTCAGTAATATATAATACATTAATAAACTATATTGTAATGATGTTTCGATATCAGTCATTAAAGTCATTAAAGTTACTGATAAAAGAAATTTAAGCTTCATATTTTGTCTCGCTTATAATAGAATAAACAGATAACCTATTGTCAGGACACTACGCTTTCAGCTTGAATTCAAGAAACAGGAACTCACTTTTAGTGTACTAGTGTGGGGAAATAAAAATGCCACTACCATTGCAGTCGGATGTTGTCCCACAAAGGCCTAGTTCACTTATTAAAATTGAAATTATTCTCCGCTATTAAGTGCGTACTGCCTAAGGCAAATAGTTATGATTAGACTTTGTTAAGTGGGGAAAGGAGTGTCTTAACACTAGATTCCCCAGAGGGAACCAGAGAGACAGGGAGGTCCCCTACTATATACGGGATACAGAGCGAAGCTAAATTATTTTATTAAAAGAGCTTAAGAGTTAATATTTTTATTGATCATACACCTAACACAAATTCTAGGATATTTTCACGAATTTTTCTTATATTTTTTTTATTTTGCATTTCTGTTGTGTTATAGAAATATTATATTAACATAATGTGTGCAAAGCACAGTTCGAACACCTAAAGACCTGATTATTGACTTGACATAATGATTATGTATTCAAATATGACTGAGTAGAATTTCAAACGTAATTTGAATTCAATCCTTGATGTCAGTTCGATTCTCAATCGAGTTGTATATAATTGATTTCATTTCTTCGCTCTTCTACTTCCACTGCCCATTCCGATAAGTGGGAACAGAGTGTACAACACTAGATTTCCTACTTACTGTATGACTATTCTTTTATATTTAGAAAAAGAAATTATATATAAAACATGTATTTATTTAATCAATACAATACATATATTTATAAGATATAAAAAAAGTTAAAAAAATAAAAAAAAAAAAAATATATTGTTATTGACATTCTTAGAAAATAATATAGTAGAATAATAAATATTAAATTTATAGCACTACCAAATAGCTATCAATATGATTCTAATTTAAGATTTAGGGCGAAGCGAAGCTACGGTAAAATAAATGACCCCTCGGGATGTTGTATGTAGCTTAAAATAGCCTATTATCTCCGCAGTGTACGCCTGCATTTACATATTGTAACTAAATTTAGAAGGTAAATTCGGATACATTTTAGATGCTCAACACTATAATTGCTACGTAAATAGATTAAGGGAGTTTAATCATTGTCACGAAAACTAGGAAAATATTTTTCTTTCGTGAAAGTTGATTCAACGTGATTTGAGAATAAGTGAAGAAAAAATGATTGTTTGAACCGTCAAGGTCGGTCAAATAATATATGTAGATATTTATAATTTTAAATATTGTCATTAAATATAATGTATAAAAGGCCACAACACTTTGCCTCGTTACCAGAGCGAGGAAATAAAAATATTAAATATATAATTTCCTCGAGAGGGAATTGAATCCACACTCTGTCACGTTTACATCGCACGATTGTGCCCCTGCGCCACGAAAGGCTTCAGAATAATATTAATTCTTAGTATTATAGACATAAAGAAAGCAGAGCATTCTGATTTTCTTTATCTTTTAACACGTGTTAAAAAACGCTGACTTTAAAAATGTTAACTTTACTTAGCTGCATACCAGAATTCTTTTTAGAAAAGTAAAATCCAAGAGAAATTGATGTGTCATAGACATTTTATTTTTGTTATCTTAAAAACACACAACAAACACCGGAAATATGGTCACTAGTTAAATAAATATCGATGGCGTTAATAAAATTAATTAAGTGTTTAGAGATGGATTATGGATAATTGCCTCATTTGTAACGTGAATTACACTTCACACAAAATAATGACGAAAATAAAGACAGCAGGAAAATTAACGAGCTGAGTTCGTAACAATTATCGTTGAGTATTATCTTGTTATGAAAATTGAGGTTGTGGTTTTATTAGCCACGACTGGCGTCATCTAATCTCATTATAAACATTTTACAAACATCCTTCACACTTCTACAAAACAAAACTCGAAAACTATATCAAAGAATACTATAATCAAAGTAATACGTGTAATGGGCTGTAATTCTTCACCTGAGGACATGTTTCAAGTAAACAATCTCCTGAGGCCGTCTCTAATCACTTAATTAATTTTGTTAACGCCATCGATAGTTATTTAACTAGTGACCGTATTTCCGGTATTTGTTGTGTGTTTTTAAGATAACAGAAATAAAATGTTGTTTTATATATCTCTATGACACTTTTTTTCATTGTTTCTC
>JAAIXJ010001683.1:0-15042 GCA_013403705.1 Heliconius hermathena | reverse complement strand
TTTGAATAATGTCATTGTAAGCATTATATTTTAAATTATTTTTTTTAAACAAAAAAAAATAGCGAGGACTTATTCAAGGTCCTAATATTTTTAATGAGATGCTACTTCTGTTTATTTCTTCTCACCCTTTTAAATTTATAACCTAAAATATCCTTTGTATGCTGAAAATTAAAATAAATTTGTTAAGTTATTTTCAATATTTTTAAAAATTAGGTTATCAATATGATGAAAATATAGCATAGTATATTTGTTTATTATATATTTCTTCAAGGGTATATAGAAGACAGACCTAAAATTGCTATTATATATTTCATAGTATATGTTACAGAATAGGAAAATGTATGTTTGAAAATTAGTAAGATTTCAGTGCGCATTGTCTTCCAATATATTGAAAACATAGTCATTTATCACTTATTATTTGTTTTAATATAGAATGACAATAAAAAAAATGTCTTAACATATATTTAAAAATAAAAAAAATATTCTGTGTAAAAGACTAGCATTAACTAATTAATCTATATATATAAAAGGACTTGTGCTGACTGACTGAGGTAAGACGCACGCAGAGCCGTAACCGCTGATGATGGTAGAAACGTGAAATTTGGGCAGATGTTTATTTTTATATTCTGGACATCCACTAAGAAGGGAATTTGAAAAATTTTAACCCTAAAGGGATGAAATAGGGGTTGAAAGTTTATATGGAAAAATTTTTTAATCTGTACCGATTTTTATAAAATTTGAAATTTAGACTCTTAAAATTATTTCATTGAACACGTGTTTCATGGTTTTTAAGAATTCACTCCCTAAGGGTTCAAATAAGGGGTTGAAAGTTTATATGGAAAAATCTTTAAATTGCCACCGATTTTTATAAAAAAATTAATTCAGACTGTTAAAGATATTTTATTGAATACGTATTTCGTGGTTTTTTTAGAATTCGCTCCTAATAAGCGGGCGAAGCCGCGCGCGCCCTCTAGTCTATNATTCGCGGATGCGCGAGCGCAGCGTCGCCCGGCACGTCAACGTGCCCGCCGCCCTCGCGCCCCTCTCCCCTTAGCTGGTGCATAGCGGCGCATTCGCTCCGGACCGCGCGACAGTCACAATCTCACCGTTCCACGCGAAGCCTGTGACGCACGAGCCTTTGTCTAATATTGCCACGTGCTGTGACCTAATTGCATTATTTCTATTTCTTTATTTATACTTCTTATATCTCTGCCTGCGTCTATTCTACATCTTTCTAAACCTATATGTACTGTGCTTTTGACTTTCTCCTTCTATATTGTTTTATATTTGTGGACTTATTGTGAAGTGATAATATACGCTTATATACTATAAGAAAGACTTATTTATTTTCACACGCATCCCCACAAGTACAACAAAATATGTACATAAATGTAAGATCAACACTGTTTACCACAAATTACTATAAATACTAGGTCAGTCAATAGGTCAGTAAATAACTGACCTATTGACTGACCTAGTATTTATAGTAACTTAAACAGATGATACCACAGGTTCGATTAAAGCTCTTCAAAAATAACGAAAAACAGCAGAAAAAGAAAAAAATGAAGAAAAAAATAGTGGAAAAGAAAATGAACAATGTAGGGAACTATTATTTACATTTATAGTTTATTTAATATGTGTCATTTATATATTTCAATATTGTAATTTATTTGTTTATTATTTATACACATACATAAAATCATACATACATTAAATAGGATTTATATATTTTGTAGTAAGTATTCGTATTTAGTATATTTATATAAAAGCACTCGCTGCCGTCGACCGAACCGGTAAGGCGTTCTAACATCTACGCCTACCCACTTGTCGACGGCATATTTTATATATGACAGTCGATGCTTGCCACTCGATGCGCTTTCCATACGTTCCATTGTTTTCTTTATTATTTTTTTCCAAATCAGTAGTTACCGTGTTCTCTTTTATATATATGTTTGTGGTTGACTTTTATATAAACTGTGTCGTGATTTACTATTTGTGTTCAAACTTTATGTACTTAAAGTGGTGTTGAATATACTCAGTGTAAACCGTGAGTAGACTTTTATTTATCTCCATCAACACTACGTTGGTGACCCCGATCTGCACGCCATGGACTATACTACGATGCATAGTGACTAGTGTTGCCAAATTATCGATAGTTTCGCCATCGATAGTTTTAATCTAAAAAAGCCTATGCGATCGATACAACAATCGATAGTATCGATAAGATCGATACTATCGATTGTTGTATCGATCGCGTGGGCTTTTTTAGATTAAAACTATCGATGGCGGAACTATCGATAGNACACATGAAAATAATAAGCAATACTATCGCAAATTAGCAAGCAATCGATAGTTCACAATAATCGATAGTATCGATACTATCGATACTGTCGATATTATCGTTTCCTAGAAATTCAATAGTATCGATACTATCGATAGTATCGATGTCTTTCTGATTTGGAGATACGATACTATCGATAATATCGATAGTATTGCATTTGTCCGATAGTATTGTACCCTTTAGAACTATCGATAGTTTCGATACTATCTCTTTAATCGATACTATCGATTATAATATCGATAGCCCTTCTATCGGACTACTATCGATAGAATATTGAATTCCGATCGATAGTCCACTATCGATCGGCAACACTAATAGTGACTCAGCTCAATCAGACGTCACTAACCGACCACAACGGGCAAGAGAAATGAAGCGGGTAGAATCTCTAACCCACCCACTTTTCTACCCCCACACCATTTGAGAATACCCCCATTTTGGCCAGAAAAACCTGGAATTTGGTTCGCACAAGTTGAATGCCAATTTTTCCTACACGGAATCGCCGACGACGCGACCAGGTTTTACCACATTTCTTCCATGTTAGACCGAGAATATGTAGCCGAACTGGAAGACGTCATCACTGGCCCACCTAATTACGAACTACTCAAAGCGAAAATAATAAAGCGCTTTTCATTATCGCGTGAAAATGAAATTAAACAGCTGCTGTCACCTCCAGCACTTGGCCGGGCCTGTTATTCCTGAAGAATTTCTTTAGAGTATTTGGACCAGCCGCTTACCTGTGGAGATGCAGAAAATCATAGCGTCACAATCTACTCAGCCCTTGGACGCGTTGGCGGAACTCGCCGACAAGCTACACGAGATGGCAGCTCCATCACATCAGGCAGCTGCCACATCAACATCATCAACTCCAGAGCCAGGTATCGACTTGCTAATGCAGCAAGTTGTAGAGTTGACCAAGCAGGTTAGTGTGCTCACATCCCACATATTTGAAAAGCCACAACCACGTGAGAGATGTCACAGCCAACCTCGTAGCCGATCATCAGCAGTATCATGTCGGCTTACTTCTAACCTTTCGGTTAACGCCCCGAGTCAATCAGCCATGGCGACCGATCAGTCACCCTGGCGCAAACGCAACCACTAAGCTCGTTGCACAACGCTTTGTTTGGCCACTGATGCCTAAAAACTGCCGTGAGTGGTCTAGGGTGTGTTTGCCATGTCAGCGGTCGAAGGTACATAGACATGTGTCTTCACCCTTAGGTACTCACACATTACCTTCGGCGCGCTTCAAACACGTCCATATAGACCTGATCGGCCCACTACCACCATCAAACGACGGATATCGGTATTGCTTGACAGCCGTCGATCGCTTCACGCGATGGCCGGAAGCTGTCGCCATAACCGATATCACAGCTGAAACAGTGGCCAAGGCATTTATATTAATGGCCGGAAGCTGTCCCTATTACCGATATCACAGCTGACAATGGCCAAAGCATTTATATCTTGTTGGGTATCACGATTTGGTTGTCCTACTGACATTGTTACGGACAGAGGTCGGCAGTTCGAATCCGCTCTGTTCGAACAATTGTCGAAATCCATTGGGTTTCAACATCGTAGGACAACCGCATACCATCCACAGTGCAACGGTTTAGTGGAGCGCTTTCATAGGCAACTGAAAGCAGCCATAGTTTGCCACGGTGACAGCAATTGGACTGAATCGCTCCCATTCGTCCTTCTCGGCATTAGAAGCGCATATAAAGAGGACCTACAAGCTTCATCCGCAGACTTTGTGTACGGTGAGTCACTGCGACTGCCCGGAGAATTTTTCGGGCATAGCGTTGCCACTCCCACCACTGATATCACCGATTTCTCGACGCGGATGAAGCATTTCGTCCAAAATGTGCGACCAGTCCCTACGCAGCACCACAACTTAAACCGTAAGACATTTGTTTTTAAAGACCTCGAATCCTGTAGCCATGTTTTCCTTCGAGAAGACGTGCTACGGGGTTCACTACAGGCTGCGTACACTGGTCCACACAAAGTAATGTCAAGAGATAAAAAAGTGTTCAAGTTAGACATAAAAGGTAAATCCGTGACAGTTTCAATAGACCGCCTGAAGCCAGCCTATATACTGCACGACTCCCACACGTCCCATAACACCTCACCTCATCTCTCTGTCACACACGCAAACACACATACAAGCACACACGCAAGCACACACTCAGGAACTCAGACCGATACACACGCAAGCACACACACGGATACACACACAGACACACAACTACGTCGCTCACCCTTCAGACACACTACTCGGTCAGGGAGACGTGTACGTTTCCCTGACTATTATCGTTTTTCAGTAAATGGAGCGCTGCCGCTTCCACCCTGTATACCAAATTTTAAGTCAATTGGTCAACAACTAGTAGGTAAAATTTCAATTATTACTTTGCGACTCAGAACATAAACTTAAATCTTTTCAAGAGTGAAAAGAATCAAATTTTAATTATGATTGATTATGTTACGTATGTAAAAAAACATTAAAAATGAAAAGGAATCTTTGTTGCCATATGATATACCTTTGTCTGAAAGGGACGATTTCGTGACCGAATTATGAATTTAAATATGAAAATCCGATCCTCTGAAATTGATATCTAGGTCGGCCAATGAATATTGATGGCCGCGGTCATATAAATATAAAATCACGATTTTTGTTAGAGATTAAAAGATTATGTGTAAAACCTTTCTATACAATAAGTGTATGAATATAATAAAGATAAAATAATAAATTTAAAACCCATTCTATACTCAAGTATAGTATAGAATGGGTTTTAGTCAACTAAAACCTATTTTATACTTGACTACTTCGGAGTAAATAAGGATAATAAAATAAATAAGAATAAGTCTATGCTCTATGTTGTAATTTACTTGGAGATTAACTTACAATATATATTTTAAACATACAATTTACGAAGAATTACATCGTTGTTTTTATTAAGTTGCTGCAAGTATAGAAAAGTATGAAATGAATTCATAATAATTAGAATGTACATTTTTTCCATAAATTGTCAAATAATAATTAGAGGCCGTCGTGGTGCAGGGGCACAAGTATCTTAGTATTTACTCTGCTATATGCGGGATACAGCGTGAAGCTGCAGGTCCCTATGTACATAATTATGTATAATAATTATATTAAAAAAAATTCCGCAAGTTTTATGTATTAATTTAGAATGTATTTTATGCTAGTAAAATTTCCTTCATATTTAAAATATACACCTTTTAGGGCTCAGTAATGTAAAGTGCACCACTTAACACACAATATCTTATGGACTTAAAGTACACAACAAAGCTTAGATGTTTAGAGCTTCTATGTTTTTCCTGCGAAGTGCAGAGGGACTTACTTTTATTGAAACATTTCTAGTAGTATAGATATTTTACAAATTCAAACTCTTATGTACATTACGTATTATCTACCTACTCTGCTATCTTTATAAAGTAACTTCTTCACCCACTAAGTACTTGTAACTTTATACCTGCATATGACGATTTTCATAAATTTAATTTTATAGCCTACGAGTATAGAATATAGAATATTCTTTGTTAATTCGTAAAAATTACTATAAAAAAGCTTCGAAGTATAATTTTTATGTGATCAACACATTGAAAAAATATGACAGAACTCAACGCCGCGCTTTGCCTCGACACCAGAGCGAAGAAATGGAAATATAAATTTAAGTAAATATTTCATCTCCTCGAGTGGGATCGAACCCACAACCAGTCGGTTTTACAATCACACTTTGTGCCACTGCGCTACAACTGGCCTGTTTTTTTCATATAATAAAATCAACACGGTTCATTCACTAGCTTATTAAATCCAATTTAAAGGAAGAAAAAGTAATTAAAATATAGACACAAGTTGCTAAATGGCCGCTAAGAGTAGAGAGAGAGAACTTTGTATTGGTTATATCAGTATATAGCCCTTATTACATTATTTATTTTACCATTTACTAGGATTCTATATCAATTTCAAATTTATAGATAAACAGGAAGTACAAGTTAAAAAAGTTAAAGAGTACAAGTTTAAAAAGTTTGCATGCACTCATTTTGTATAAAATGAGCTTGTATGTCTGAGGGGGTTGTGGTGCAACACATAGGCTACTTTTTATTCAGGAATGCTTGCGGGATCTGGATTTACGCGTATTTGTAGTGCGCGCATACCTACAGCCGCTAGTATATTAAATGTTAATAGAAAAATGTTTAGTTAATACTGTTTTTCTATTTATTACAACATTTTTTTCGCACAGAATCAATTAAATCCCAAAAGATTAAGCTGCGCGGGAGTCGCTAGTTTGTATTATATTATAAATATAAACTTTCATTTTTGATTTTTTTAAAATGTATTTGTAATGCAAGTTCTCACGTCTTGTCAAATTTTATAATTATACGTCTACAATAAATACTGTGGTGGTGTGTGGTGGTATGGTTTTAATTTGTATGAAATTATCTAGAAATATAAGTTTGTAATGTTTTTTTTTATTAGAAACCTATACATGATCCCATTTTGAATATGTTTCTTTATTTATATTAGAAGATATCAATTTGTGCCGTTTCATAACTATAGGCCGACAGAAAGCACCCTTTAGGTTTTGGTTATGTGAAATGCATCGTTATTGGTGCATTATAGAAGAGATAAATAAAGTCCTTTATGTTTTCTTGCTTGATTTTTCTCTGTGCTTTAAGGGACCGTAGGCCTAATTATTTGATATTAATTTTTGTTTGATACTTCCGCTCGATCTTGAGATAAACAGTTTTGAGAGAAGAACAGACGCAATACAATTAAAATTGCCCAAATAGTCTTTCATGTTACGCGTGGACCGCTACCGTTTACCGCTACTTTAAAACCTTTGACAGGACTCTTTCTTTCTTTATCTACTCTTGTTGATATTTAAATGGTGAAAATTTCATACACATCTGAAAAATAGCATAGTCAGTGATTGAATTTGTAATTTAGTATTGTGGTTTACATATATATAAATTTTAAACGGCTACATGTTCTGCAAAATATTGCTAATATTTGGCGTTAAGTAATATTTTCATAATAATATCTATTTAGAAGATTTGTCCTATTTAATATTTTCCAATTAAAATCTAGAATGGATGTTCCTAGTGTAACTATTTAACAGTATAAGGCTACTATATACTAGGTGTGTAGGTGTAGGTGTTTATCGGACATTTTGATTGATGAATTGCAGACATCCGACATTTGGTAATATTATAATCCTAGTAAATTATTAATATTTCGTTTATTAATTGAATATGATATATCTTATAGAAAATTACTTAAAATTCCTCTCTGCCACTTAATACGCAACGCCTCTAGAATTCGGCAGAATGTGGGGAACGGAGTGTCTTAAGACTAAGTTCCCTTTGCCTACCCTGCTGTTTGCGGGATACAGCGTGAAGCTGAAAAAAAGTCGTTCAAATTTACGAACGAACAAACCAAGAACTTAGAGGTAATTTGTACGCGGTCGAAGTAGATGCGAAAAGTATAACAGCAAATATTCTTGTACGGATCTTCTTTGGAAGGGTACTCTTGTACGGGTCTTGATGGGTGTCTCAGTCTTTTAGCTAACGCAAAAAAATTGAAAGACCCGTCTTTAAGCATCTTCAATTCGTTTCTAGAACGTATTTCGAAGGCCGCACTGGTAGAATAATTTTAAATTTTGTTAGGTAGAAAAAGGACCTCAAACAGTGGAGGCGAGATTTAACATGCATTTCAAAGGGCATCTTAAATCTACACTTGGGTCGTAAGTCCTATGGACTGCTCTGAACTCTACTGAAAAATTAAATAAGTAATCGTATAAATTAAGCAGGCGAAGCAGTAGGCGTTTATATAAATAAATAAAAAAATAAAGCGGCGTCACGCTGCATTCCGTATAGAGCATGGTAGGAAGAGGGAAATTAGTGTTAAGACACTCCGTTCTCCATTTTCCGCCGAATTTTTCAAGGTATTGTGTATTGTGTGGCGGAACTCAACGCCGGGATTTTTACCCTGTGGCCAAAGCGAAGAAATGAAAATATTATATTATAATAATAAATATTCACATCCTTGTGCCCCTGCGCCACAACGGCCTCAATATAATAACGTCTATATAAGAAAATATAATATAACAATAAACTCAAAATACACAATTTATATTTGTACAAGGGTTTGATCTTACGGGCTTTGATGATATATTTATAAATATGGCTAGGGCTCGTAATTAACCACCTTAAATCTCACATACGATTTACGTGTAGCAAAATAACTCATATACATAGTCCTCGTCTTACTCCACTTTTGAGGAAAATTGATTAATCAAAAACAGAGCAACATTTACGGATAAATAGCGTTATATAAATAAGAATCTACGTCTAAATTTTGGAGTTAACCTGTGATTATGTAGTGATAAATTATTTCGTTCTCCGGAGTCATAATTCTATATTATAAACAAAGTACCTACTACTTTGTCAAAATATATTGATGAATATTCAAATTTCTCCCAGTTTCATTCTGCTAGTCAAATCCTAAATAAGTAGTAAATAAATTTTTTAAATTATAATTATCGAGGTAAACAAACAGAATAAGTGAAAATAGGTCACGTCTTCAAACTCAAGTTAGTTCACAGGTGAGATAATGCGCCATGGCCTGCTTAGAGTGTGTACGTGCACTGGTTTAGATATAACGGATCATTCGATAATAACTAAGCATCCAGTAAATGTAATTAAGCTAGGAAGACGTAGTTTCATAATGATAATAATTAATAATTCAGCTTCACGCTGTATCCCGCACACAGCAGGGTAGGCAAAGGGAACCTAGTGTTAAGACACTCCGTTCCCCACTTTCTGCCGAATTCTGGAGGCATTGCGTGTTGAGTGGCAGAACTCAACGCCGCGCTTAACCTCGACACCAGAGCGAAGAAATGGAAATATAAATTTAAGTAAATATTTCATCTCCTCGAGTGGGGATCGAACCCACAACCAGTCGGTTTTACAGTCACACCTCGTGCCGCTGCGCCACGACTAGCCTCATAATCATAATGATATATTGTCTATATATAGAAGTTCAAAGTAAGTGGTTCAAAAAAATACTACATTGTTTGCACACTAAGTGTCATTTAATGACCTTTTAATAGCTTTTATATGATCCATATATCAATGGATCCATTTTAAATCTGAAATTATAAAAAAATTAAGACCTTTGAAAAATCTTTTATAGATTTTGTTAGTAATTGACATAATTAAATATTAATTGCCAAATCGAGAGACTAGTTCCAGCACAGGCGCACAAGTGGTCGATTATAAACGTGACAAGTTGTGGGTTCGATTTCCACTCGAGGAAATGAAATATTTAATATTTTCATTTCCTCGCAATGGTAACGAGGCACAGAGTAGCATTAAGTTCTGCTAATAAACACGTAACAGCTCCAGAATTCGGCAGAGTATTTGAGAGGGAACGAAGTGTCTTAACACTAAGTTTCCAGTTTTTCTCTGGTAACCTTCCTATATGTATACAGTGTAAAGCTAAAATTTAAAAAATACAAAATATTTTCATATCTACTGTCTGTTTAATACGTGTAATATTTATAAAAATAATATAATAATACAAAGCTTTCACAGTTAAGCTTTTAAATTCCCATCTTAATAATATAGTAAAATAAACACAGAGAGGAAAGTAAATTTCTCATTATAAAACTACCTATGGTTCAATTTAAACTTACGAAGACAGCGTACGAAGCGGCTTAGACAAATCATAAAAGAATCGTGATTCTTGAAAGTTTCATAGTCGTCTTTTGCTTTTATAAGCTATGTTATCAAAGTAACCGCATTACGCGTCAACGTTTCTAAGAAGAATTATACGGTTATAATTATTAATAGAATTATTCAATGTACAAAACGAAATCGGATGAGGACATAATATATTGAAGCAAATAATAAAAATATTTGCAAATATTGTACTGTCATTATTTGTTACATATACGTAGATGCCAAAGCGCGTTGTCAAAGTTGGAACTTAAATAATAGAATCTATATTTTTTTCATTGTTACGAATTGACGCCCCATATATATATATATATATATACATATATATNTATATATATATATATATACAAAGAGAAAAAAATTCTTCACAATTATTGATATTTTAGTTTGTAGTAAAAAAAGTTTTAGTAAATAATACTTTATAAACTTCATGATGTTATGTTTCATCACTTTTTTATTTTTTTATTTTGTGATATTTTTTTTTAAATTAGGTATTTGCGTTTTCCCATACATAGCTTCTTTTTAATGTAACGTAAAAAATGTACAGATATTATTACATTTTTATTCATATGTGTTTCATCTTTTCTTATCACATGCCTAGTACATTGTCGTAGTGATCTACTGCTTCTTCTTGGTTTATTAACGTGCCAACGTGATTAAGTTACTTACACACATATTTTCCCTAACGGTACTTATTCCGAATCTGGTCGTTCGTTCTCGTGCGTCAATACACTTTCAACATTACCGTTTAGCTAGATGCAATCTTATAATCTTAAAAAACAAATAAAATCCCACAAAAATGAAACTAACCGTAGCCACATATATTGACTTGGATATAGAATTAGGGCGTGTAGAGTTAAAAATTTGGCTCTACATGCCATTGCCTTAACAACTCTATGTTATTTTTTTTGCAGAGATATATTTATTGTTCCTCATTCAAAGACGACTATGACCATGAAGATTTTTTTTGTGAAAATAAATATAACATTTAAAATGCATCATATAAACAAATATAGTACAATTACACAATACGTGAACTTATTGTACATTTAGAAACTTTTTAATATGTTACCAAATTACGTAGTAAAATTTAAAATATTTTGGTTAAGTTTGATTTATTATCTGTGTAACCACGCTGACCGTAGTGAAGCTTCACAAAGCGCCCTCAGAGATGGCCGAACAATATCGTGGAATATTCGTTAATCCGTCGGATGAGAACCAATTTGTCAACCTTTGCTCTCGTCAGACATGAGTTGTAATGTAAAATGATTGTCAAGGCCTGAAACCCACAATTTATATTCAAATAAGTATAGCTATAGCTAAAGTAAATTTATATTTAGAACAAGCTAATCTATGAATATTGATGATTGATCGACGTATGTAGTTTTTTGTTTAAAACCTTTTAAAACTTTTAGATTGGATTTAAATTTTTATGTTCATAGTCACATTACATATTGAATTTAACGATTTTTGTTTGTCTTAGACGTCATAAAAGCAAATATGGAAACTATACTTAAGTTAAATATTTATTTACGTACTAAAATGTTAACCGAAAGTTAGATTTGTAATATAGAGTACAGTTTTGCAGTACAAGAATTTATATTAGACAGCATGATAGGGGTAAACTTAGAACTGAATAAAGCAACTTTAAACGTAAAAATTCGGAGTATCTTCATGCTAGTAGTTCTCTTTGCATGCATTTTTTACAAGTTTCAAGCACAATGGTGAGTGGTATATAGAAGTAAAATAGCAAGAGTGATAAGATCCATCCAGAGTTTGATTTCCACTCGAGGAATTAATGATTGTTAATTCTCCGCTCTATGCTTAACTTGTTAAAAACTAATGACTGCCCGCTTCGTTTGCGTGATTGTGTCGTCATGTCGTGGAACTCATTGCCATACTTAACACTCGCTCTCAAGATCGACCTCAGAGTTGACAGCGATTTATAAAATACTTGTCTAACACACAATGTCTCAAACTCGGGTAGAATGGAGAGAATAGTGTTTTGGGTTTACTCTGCCTATTCTGCTACATGCGGATTCAATGTAAAGCTAAAAAGAAATTTTGGTGTTCAAACTCTATCGACTTTAATCAGTTTTTAAATTGTTTGAAATATAAGGTCTCGGGAGAATGAAACCCACAGATTATCTATGGAACAATGTCAATTTCTAATTGTTACTCAAAAACCACTCTCAGACTTTGTAGACTAAAAATAAGTTAAGCCATAACATAGATATACTATAATCATGCAACATCTTCTTTGATTCTCAAAATCAAATAAAAAAATACAAATAAAAAATAACTGAGAAAGATTATTAATTTGGCGGATATCTTCATCTTAAATCTATACTTGGGTCGTANCCTCGACACCAGAGCGAAGAAATGGAAATATAAATTTAAGTAAATATTTCATCTCCTCGAGTGGGGATCGAACCCACAACCAGTCGGTTTTACAGTCACACCTTGTGCCGCTGCACCACGACTGGCCTCATAATCATAATGGTACATTGTCTATATATAGGAGTTTAAAGTAATATGTGTTTCAAAAAAATACTACATTGTTTGCACACTAAGTGCCATTCAATGACCTTTTAATAGCTTTTATATGATCCATATATCAATGGATCCATTTTAAATCTGAAATTATAAAAAAATTAGGAGCTTTGAAAAATCTTTTATAGACTTTGATAGTAATTGACATAATTGAATACTAATTGCCAAATCGAGAGACTGTTGTGTAAAGCTAAAATTAAAAAAATACAAAATATTTTCATGTCTACTGTCTGTTTAATACGCGTCATATTTGTGAAAACAATATAATAATACAAAGCTTTCACAGTTAAGCTTTTAAATTCCCATCTTAATAATATAGTAAAATAAACACAGAGAGGAAAGTAAATTTCTCATTATAAAACTACCTATGGTTCAATTTAAACTTACGAAGACAGCGTACGAAGCGGCTTAGACAAATCATAAAAGAATCGTGATTCTTGAAAGTTTCATAGTCGTCTTTTGCTTTTATAAGCTATGTTATCAAAGTAATCGCATTACGCGTCAAGGTTTCTAAGAAGAATTATATGGTTATAATTATTAATAGAATTATTCAATGTACAAAACGAAATCGGATGAGGACATAATATGTATTGAAGCAAATAATAAAAATATTTGCAAATTTTGTACTGTCATTATTTGTTACATTACTTGTGAAATTTGAAACTTAAATAATAGAATCTATATTTTTTTCGTTGTTACGATATGACGCCCTTTCATNTATATATATATATATATATATATAAATTTAATATATAAGTTACTTACACACATATTTTATTAAGGTGTAGAATTTGTGTAAGTTAGGGGTTGGCTTGGATATAGAATTAGGGCGTGTAGAGTTAGAAATTTGGCTCTACATGCCATTGCCTTAACAACTCTATGAATGTTGTTTTTTTTGCAGGGATATATCTATTGTTCCTCATTCAAAGACGACTATGACCACGAAGAATTTTTTTTGTGAAAATAAATATAACATTTAAAATGCATCATATAAACAAATATAGTACAATTACAGAATACGTGAACGTATTGTACATTCAGAAACTTTTTAATATGTTACCAAATTATGTAGTAAAATTTAAAATATTTTGGTTAAGTTTGATTTATTATCTGTGTAACCACGCTGACCGTAGTGAAGCTTCACAAAGCGCCCTCAGAGATGGCCGAACAATATCGTGGAATATTCGTTAATCCGTCGGATGAGAACCAATTTGTCAACCTTTGCTCTCGTCAGACATTAGTTGTAATGTAAAATGATTGTCTAGGCCTGAAACCCACAATTTATATTCAAATAAGTATAGCTATAGCTAAAGTAAATTTATATTTAGAACAAGCTAATCTATGAATATTGATGATTGATCGACGTATGTAGTTTTTTGTTTCCGTATGGAATATCTTACGAAAACCTTTTAAAACTTTTAGATAGGATTTAAATTTTTATGTTCATAGTCACATTACATATTGTAATTTAACGATTTTTGTTTGTCTTAGACGTCATAAAAGCAAATATGGAAACTATACTTAAGTTAAATATTTATTTACGTACTAAAATGTTAACCGAAAGTTAGATTTGTAATATAGAGTACAGTTTTGCAGTACAAGAATTTATATTAGACAGCATGATAGGGGTAAACTTAGAACTGAATAAAGCAACTTTAAACGTAAAAATTCGGAGTATCTTCATGCTAGTAGTTCTCTTTGCATGCATTTTTTACAAGTTTCAAGCACAATTGGTGAGTGGTATATAGAAGTAAAATAGCAAGAGTGATAAAATCCATCCAGAGTTTGATTTCCACTCGAGGAATGAATGATTGTTAATTCTCCGCTCTATGCTTAACTTGTTAAAAACTAATGACTGCCCGCTTCGTTTGCGTGATTGTGTCGTCATGTCGTGGAACTCATTGCCATACTTAACACTCGCTCTCAAGATCGACCTCAGAGTTGACAGCGATTTATAAAATACTTGTCTAACACACAATGTCTCAAACTCGGGTAGAATGGAGAGAATAGTGTTTTGGGTTTACTCTGCCTATTCTGCTACATGCGGATTCAATGTAAAGCTAAAAAGAAATTTTGGTGTTCAAACTCTATCGACTTTAATCAGTTTTTAAATTGTTTGAAATATAAGGTCTCGGGAGAATGAAACCCACAGATTATCTATGGAACAATGTCAATTTCTAATTGTTACTCAAAAACCACTCTCAGACTTTGTAGACTAAAAATAAGTTAAGCCATAACATAGATATACTATAATCATGCAACATCTTCTTTGATTCTCAAAATCAAATAAAAAAATACAAATAAAAAATAACTGAGAAAGATTATTAATTTGGCGGATATCTTCATCTTAAATCTATACTTGGGTCGTAAGTCCTATGGACTGCTCTGAACTCTAC
>JAAIXJ010001166.1:0-16286 GCA_013403705.1 Heliconius hermathena | reverse complement strand
GAAGTAGTGGCTTTATGCCACTGCGTTTCGCATCAGGTAACGCCGGGCTGCCTTAAAGGCCGACAACGCACCTGTAGTTCCTCTGGTGCACGGGGTCGTGGGCGGCGGTGATCACTTACCATCCGGTGACATGAATGGAATGGAATTAGTTTTTAAAATTGAATTGTTTGAAAAAAAAAGATTTTTATAGATTCTTATTTTCTTTTAGAACTTGCTACCACGTATCCGAAGCCTGAAGATTTTAAATCGTACATTCAAGAACATACATACAAACTTGATTACGATACATATGTACCCAAGTTCTATAAATATCCAAAATTACCAGAAATCAAAGTGAAATCTATCGAAGAAGCATACAAAGGCGCCTCGTTAGTATATTACATCCTATACTTCAGTAATTATTTAAATATATATAAAAGAAAAAACTATAAAAACCATGTTTAGTGTCAATTTTTTTTTAACTTCACACTGTATGACATATAAAGCAAAGTAAGCAAGGAGAGCCTATTGTTAAGACACTCGGCTCCCCACTTTACGCCAAATTCTGGAGGTATTTCGTGTTGAATGGCGGTACTCAGCGCCGCGCTTTTTCTCGACACCAAAGCGAAGATATGAAAATATTTAATTAGCGCGAGTGGAAATCGAATCTGCGACTGGTCTGTTTAAAGTCACGCAATTGTGCCTCTAAATTTATTATTTTAATATTTTGCTTAGTGTAAGCCACATTCACGTATGAAAAAGGTTTTAAATAATAAAAAAGAAAATTGATGAAAGTCAGAGTACAGACATTGCTAAGCAAAAGGTTATTGTATAAACACTTTTTTTTAGTATGGACCTAGTTTCCACATCCGTCAAATTTTCGAAACATTGTGTGTTGTGTCGCTGAATTTAACTCCGCTCTTCGATTTGTTACTAGACCGAGAAAACAAAAATAGTTGAATGCCTGAATTGTCCCGAGTGGGCATCGTACCCACAACCGACGACGATACGACATTCGTATGCTGTGTTAATATAAATATGTTAATTTTACAGAGGCCAGTCGTGGCGCAGGGGCACAAAGTGTGACTGTAAAATCGACTGGGTGTGGGTTCGATCCCCACTCGAGGAGATGAAGTATTTATTTATATTTATATTTCCACTTCTTCGTTCTGGTATCGAGGCGATCATCGCGATTCAACACACAATACCTCCAGAATTCGGCAGAAAGTGGGGAACGGAGTGTTTTAACACTAGGTTCCCTGTGCCTACACTGCTTTGTGCGGGATACAACGTGAAGCTGATTAATTTTTACTTTACAGGGGTTCAACTATGTAGACTGTAATAACATAAAAAGAAAAGAAGCAAGATACAGCAGTACAGTCGTAATGCTCATTATATAATTTAGCATTTGGACAAAGAAACGTTTTTAAGAAAATTAGAACGAGAACTGAAACAGAATTGCTGAAAGAAAAGATAAGTATAAGTATATACGGAGCGAAATGGTTTGCCATTTTGTTTCATGTGGTTGTTGCGTCCCTAACATTATTGAACATTGTACACGTTTTTTTATTTGAGATTGATTTGTCATAATTTTGTATAAAATTTGTACTAGAAAATAAATTTCTATTTGTATTTAAACTATCTTTTACTTTGTTTTATCAGCTTCACGCTGTATCTCGCATAAAACAGGTTAGGCAGAGGGAACCTAGTGTTAAGACACTCCGTTCCCCATTTTCCGCCGAAATTCTCGAGGCATTGTGTGTTGAGTGGCGGAACTCAATGCCGGGCTTCAATCTTGGTGCCAGAGCGAAGGAAATAATTAATTCCCCCGAATGTGTATCGAACCCACAACAGTCACGTGTCAGTCACACTATCGTGCTCTTGCGCTGCGAGGGACTACTTAAATACACATATACTTTGCCTAACAAAATCCAAACAAACCAAAATTTATATTGTTGTTTGAACGTAAACAAAAATACCAATGTATATATGCGATTCCTATTTGCTCATACTGGAGTTCAATCAACGAGGGCCGGAGTCGCGACTGAAATCGATCGCGGTTATTAAAAATTTTCGTGTTCGTTGAAAAGAAATTTTCAAAAATGAAAATATACGAAAAATGACTTTTACATTGCTTTACTTTACGCTCTTTCGCTTGCAGCGTCAGCCAGATAATACTGTGTATTTTGTGTTGTTGTTTTCGATTTTCCGTATTTATTGAGATGTCTATCTGTTCTGACTGACGGTTTCGAAAGTATTTTTTGATTTTAAATATCAATATAGTTCCATATGAAAATTAAACTAAATCTTAATAAACAAGTATATCGATATTTAAAATAAAAAAAAAAACGGTTAAGTGCGACTCGCCCATCAAGACTTGCGTACCAATTTTATTTGATATATTTGATAGCTTCAACTTGATACCTCCACGCAAACTTGAGGTAAATGGCCTTGAGAGACGGACAAGAAAGTGCGAGAGACGGAAAACAACAAATTCTATATGGGTTCTATTTTCAACTTTTTAGGTAAGGAACCTTAAAAAAATTAAAAATAAAGTTGAAGCACTAAGACGACGAAGATGCGACTTGATAAAACCAACTCTAATCGCGTAACATCTAACTTTGAGATGAAATTTAAATTAAATGAACCGTTATATATTCTTCTTATATTGTCAGATCATAAATCCAAAACCACTAATTTAGTTAATTAAAATAGCAGTAAAGTCCAATCCACACGCCACACATTCACCAAAGCGGCGGCGTTAATCACTGCGAATGATTTTACGGCTACATTGGGAACAGCCCTGTTTCTTTGATAGTACTATTATGTTCTCGCCTGCGTGGGCCGGGCTTTTAAAGTAATGGTGGCAGTATTGTGCTAACTGGGTTAGCGGCTTTTACGGTCTTTGCGGAGCTGTTTAGTTATATTCGGTCTCTATTATCGTTGTTTTATTTAATATATTTGGTTGGGTGTATGTATGACGCGTCGTAATCGTATATGGTTTATTTAGAAATATTTTCTGGTACTTATTTAGAAAACGTATAAAAATTTTTACGTAGCGGGACTCGAACTCACGCCTCCTGGAAAGCGACCAGGTGCTCTGACCACTCAGCCATACGTTCTCATAAAGCTACGTCGAAATTTTTATACGCTTGTTATAACTTATTTATGTTGTTAGCATCTCTGTTGGGAGATTTTTACAAATTTGCGCTACCCAAAGATAAGATCATTATTAAGAATTATCGTCTGGCAAGAGAGAATACTATTTATTAACTATTTTTAACATTTTTTTTAGTGTTATTCCATACTTAGGAAAGAAAAATACTTATTTAGAAAACGTATAAAAATTTGAGCGTAGTGGGACTCGAACCTGCGCCTCCTGGAAACCGACCAGGCGCTCTGACCACTGAGTGTTGGGAGATTTTTACAAATTTGCGCTACCCAAAGATAATTATTAAGAATTATCGTCTGGCAAGAGAGAATACTATTTATTAACTATTTTTAACATTTTTTTTTAAAGTGTTATTCCACACTTAGGAAAGAAAAATACTTATTTAGAAAACGTATAAAAATTTGAGCGTATTGGGACTCGAACCCGCGCCTCCTGGAAACCGACCAGGCGCTCTGACCACTGAGCCATACGTTCTCATCAAGCTACGTCGCTAAATAATAAGTATATAAAAATAACATTTCAGAAAAAAAACTAAAAATATTAGCTGGTATTTTAGTGAAGATATTCTAGGAGTGGTCGTTGATAACAAAAAGTGAGTTTGGTAGTGAATTGCTTTAATTTTATTTTTTTTCTTTTGTATTTTATCTTTTGTAATATTGAACATTATATGGGAAACGGAAAGTCAAATGTCATAGTTTCAGATTGAGAAAATTGAAAATTGTTTAAATATAGATGTTGTGTTAGGTACAATTTTAAAAAAAAATTAAGTCAGCTTCACGCTGTATCCCGCACACAACAGAGTAGGCAGGGGGAACCTAGTGTTAAGACATTCCGTTACCCAGGTACAATTTTTACCTGCAATTATCACAATCATTTAAAACTATCAAAATATTTATTCATCCCGTATATGGCAGAGTAGGCAGAGGGAATCTTGGAACCTAGTGTTAAGACACTTTAGTTCCCCACTTTCCACCGAATACTGGAGGCATTGCGTGTTGTGTGGCGGAATATGACGCCGCTCCTAGCATTGTTATAGCATTCGAGGAAATGAAAATATTAAATATTTCATTTCATCGAGTGGTAAACGAACCTACAACTTATCATATTTTTAGTCACGTTTAAGCTACTGCACCACAACTGTCATGAACTACTTGACAGATGGTTTATTTTCAGTAAAACGACTTACTGTTACGTTGTGTTGAAGTTAAAGCTATAAGCTGTAACTTCCATTTCTCAGTGTATTATGGTCTCCGAGTTACTAGCGGAGTTGTACGAACGAGAGAAGCTGACAAGTCGCTTAGTCCTGCCGCCTCTTATTGCGAGTGCGGGTACTGCCTGCTGGAATGTAGGTTACGGGCTAACACTGTTTGTACGTTGCATTCTAGGACGTGCTGTATTGTGAGGTGAAGGTAGGTGGGTGAGTTGAGTGTATGTTTATATGTAGGTACTTGTAGAGTAGATAATAAATATACTTTATTGCACAATAAAAAAAATGTAACATACAAACTAGATAACAGAATAAATAAGAAGACGCGAAGATTTTATTACGTGTATGGACGCATAATTATTACTAAAATGTTGCTGAAATTAAATAATTTTATAAATGTAAATATGAAGGAAATTAACGTAGATGCAATTTTTATGAGATTGTGGGAACACAATGATTTTAATATTTTTTTGTAATATAATCATGTAAAAAAGCAATTTAAGGCTATTAATGTGTACAATTCGGTATTATAATAGTAGTGTACAACATATTTTTAAAGTACCTATTTCGCATATGTATATAGAATAATAAAAGAATGAGTATTTCAATAATAAAATACATACTACGTTTTGTGTGTGTTTTCAAAAATTTTGAACTATAGCGTTACGCGATGTAGAGCTTTCGTAGCGCTCATTATAAAACTGAGCATTCTTAACGGAACAAGTGCTGTTAAGAAAATTATTTCCAGCGTGAATTGTTGGAGAGAAAGAATAACTTAAATGTGAGAAATGAGAAAGAAAACCTTTTCTTGGTAGTGTTTTGATCTTTTCTACACCTAAAAATATCATTTAAAATATTCAAGCTTTTAATAACGCCCGAAGGTTTTATATTTTTAATATATCAAAAATCTTTGTATCTGTGAAAATATTTAAAAAAAAACAGTATTGAAAAAAGTAATATCTCGACCGGTTTATTCATATCCTACGCATTTAGATAACATCGTCGAAATAAATGTTCCCAAGAAAGTAGTCTCACGTAATAAGAACCAAACGATCTCTAGACGGAAAAAAATCTTATCTGCGCTCCGGTAGCCTGTCGATTTGGAAATTGTGTTTGCTTTTGGTTCTCAAACCGTGTTAAGTTGTAAATGTTTGTTCTATATGTATGTACATACATACATACCTACACGTTTCAAGTGAGTCCACCGGAACAATATCCGAGGTTATCACGTTACACACCAGATGGTCTACATATACTCGTCTCGTATACAAACTGGACCATTGCCACGCAAAACGCTTGGAACTCCATGTATACTACTATACTACTTGTAACGGTGTATTGCAGTTCGGAAATTGGCTTACGTTTTGACAGCGAGACAGATTAAAAACTTTCGAATGAAAAGAGAGTCGATTCCGTGAATTAATTTCGACGAGTTTTAAGCTTTCGCGGTGATTTTTGGCGATTATTCCTCTTTATCTTTGTAGATATTTTTTTAAATTAATTTCTGCTGCGCTTCGAGTTTTATTGTGTTGTTTATTTTTGCCTTTTTTTTATGAATTTACCATAGTACAGAGTAAACACTATGGTAGTATTTTATTTGACAGAAGAGTACAATTACACATTCTGAGGGCTTTTTTGGCTTCACGCTGTATTTCGCACATAGCGGGATCGGCAGAGCGAATCTGGGAACCTGGGGTTAACTAGGCTACACTAGGTTTCCATTAAGACCCTTCTGTTTCTTACTTTTTAAGTAAAAATAAATTCAAGAGGAAAATTGATCACGTAGATCTATACGATAAAATTCCAAAACTAAACTTGTATTGATTTTATAAATTCAGAAGCAGACCGAAATAGAAATTTTATTTGCGATCTCACACGAGAGAATACGAGAAGTATAATAACCCTCCCTTAGCAGTCGGGAAAAATACAAACAGTCTGAGGAAACAGTAAACGGATAGCTCTATATAGAGCACGGTAACTGCAAACTTCGAATTAAAAATCACTAAAAAACTGATTCGGATTTGTGATTTTAATTATTACGAATAATTGTATTGACAGAACTCTACAAATATACGTTGTTGTTATTGGGACTCGCCTGATAATTTTTGCTTATTTATTTCACACAATGATTGTAGGTAAAATCTCGTACAGGGGTTTGTTTTTTAATGTCACGTTGTATCCCGCATAGCGAGGTTTGTGAGGAGAACTTAGTGTCAAGACATTTTATTCTCACTCATCTTTCAGCCCGAATTTGGACGTTGCGTGTTGAGTGATGGAACTCAACGCCATATTTTTGTTACTAGAGTGGGGAAGAAGAAATATTCATGCAGGGGAACTTCATAACTTTTTAAATGTATTATCAATATGTTACATACATATGTGCTAAGATATTCCAATGCACAGTAATTTTTCTTTCATCTAATTATCAAAAGAAGCTGGTACATTAGCGGGTTCTTGAATGTCAGCTAAGTGATGTCTTTTATTAATTCTACTAGCGGCCCCTGCGCGGCTTCGCCTGCTTGATCTACACTAATAAACATAAATTTAGAATTTCTCAATAGTTCAAGGTTTTGTTTAGAACGCGTTTACGCTTATTGAAATAGAAATGGGTCGTTCTACAAAGGCTATGAATAGCAACGGCTAGGATCGATCAGCAAAGCGCGGCGGTCGCGTGACAGGAAGTGTTATAAATGGATTTTAAATTGCCTCTCAACTAGACTCATAAATGAAAACTTTTTAATACTTAACTTATAAAGTTGCTAAAGTACATATCTATTTATGTTATTACGCACTCATATTGTGTGTAATATTCAAGCTATATTTTTTTCGGCTTCACGCTGTATCTCGCAAGTAGGCAGAGGTAACCTTGTGTTAAGGCACACTGCTCCTCACTTTTTGCCGAATTCTGGAGATATTGCGTGTTGGTTGGCGGAACTCAACTCCGCGCTTTGCTTTGCGACACGGCTGGCCGGCCTCTTATTATAAATTATATTGAATATTTTTTATTTATTGTCATTTAGTATTTAAATCACATTAATTATAATCCAGTTTATTTAAACAAAAGGTAATGGTATCTTTAGGCGTGACTTGTAATCCTACATTTTAATGTATTTGTAATTGAAAAAGCCAATTCATATAATATAAATAGGTACTTTTCAATGTTCAAAGTAAAAAAAAAATAGTGTCAAGTTAGAAGCATAAAATAATTTAAATAATTTTTATGGTAATATAATAAATGATTCCTTTAATTTTCATTCGTTTTGTTTCTTTTTAAAAAGTATATTTGAACTACAGGCCATATATACGCAGCTTAATTTAAGTTCAAATATAGTTTAGGCGAAAGTCTCTAATAGGGGATATAAAAGTTGGTCCGTTGCGTTCTCATCCAGAAAACGGTAAAGAATGAATTATTAAAGTTCTACGACGCAAAAAAGCTAATTTCAAACAAACTAAAGAAGTTTTTAAGCAGGGCGCGTGGCGCAGCAGCACTGCGTCTAATTGTAAGTACGCGGCTATAGGTTTGATTCCATGTCGAGGAATGAATTATTTTCATTTCTTTACTCTGATAAAATCAGGTTTAGGTTTCACCACTTAACACGCAACGTCTTGAAAATTGGGCGACAAGTGGTGAACAGAATAGCTTAACACTAGGTTCCCTCTGCCTACTCAGCTAAATGTGGGAGACAACAAGTATAAAAGTGAATTGAACTTCTGTCAATTATTCATATATATTAGTTAAATGACTTGACCATGTATTATACTTGAGGCGTACCTTCATAGTAATTTAAATACGAAAAAGATAGAAATAAATCACTACACGACCTCAATCAACACTACGAGACAATCACTAAGCATCAATAGACAGTATCCAAGCAAACCTATCCAACTAGCAACTATATTATTATATTGCAACACCAGATCTGCGTATACTTTAGTTTGATCTAACACAATGCATATGGCTGTGCTCGCTAACGTGCGCTGAGTGTCACTGGCTGCAACACATGCGGCGCCGGTAGTTAATCTCCTTAATGAATTTTCATGGACAGTTCTGGGTCACACTGGATCTATGACAGTGTGTCAGTATGGAAATAATATCAGTACGGCCTGGCACTGTTTATACGAAGGAAGCATCTTTCTTATAATACTTCTGATGATGCTTTTTTACATTTCCTTTGTAATTTTATAGAGGGTAGATAGAGTAAGTTGTTCTCTTTATAATTTAAAATCAGCTTCACGCTGTATGCCACATACAAGTAGAGGGAACCTAATGTTAAGCCCTAATGTTAAGCCCAGATGGTCTACATATACTCGTCTCGTATACAAACTGGACCATTGCCACGCAAAACGCTTGGAACTCCATGTATACTACTATACTACTTGTAACGGTGTATTGCAATTCGAAAATTGGCTTACGTTTTGACAGCGAGACAGATTAAAAACTTTCGAATGAAAAGAGAGTCGATTCCGTGAATTAATTTCGACGAGTTTTAAGCTTTCGCAGTGATTTTTGGTGATTGTTGCTCTTTATCTTTGTAGATATTTTTTTAAATTAATTTCTGCTGCACTTTGAGTTGTATTGTGTTTTTAAGTTACTGTTTATTTTTGCCTTTTTTTTAAAGAATTTAGTCTATAACCATATTACAGAGTAAACACTTAGTAGTATTTTATTTGACAGATGACCGCAATTACGTATTTTAAAGGCTTTTTTGGCTTTACGCTGTATCCCGCACATAGCGGGGTCGGCAGAGGGAATCTGGGAACCTGGGGTTAACTAGGCTACACTAGGTTCCCATTAAGACCCTTCTGTTTCTTACTTTTTAAGTAAAAATAAATTCAAGAGGAAAATTGATCACGTAGATCCATACGATAAAATTCCAAAACTAAACTTGTATTGATTTTATAAATTCAGAAGCAGACCGAAATAGAAATTTTATTTGCGATCTCACACGAGAGAATACGAGAAGTATAATAACCCTCCCTTAGCAGTCGGGAAAAATACAAACAGTCTGAGGAAACAGTAAACGGATAGCTCTATATAGAGCACGGTAACTGCAAACTTCGAATTAAAAATCACTAAAAAACTGATTCGGATTTGTGATTTTAATTATTACGAATAATTGTATTGACAGAACTCTACAAATATACGTTGTTGTTATTGGGACTCGCCTGATAATTTTTGCTTATTTATTTCACACAATGATTGTAGGTAAAATCTCGTACAGGGGTTTGTTTTTTAATGTCACGTTGTATCCCGCATAGCGAGGTTTTGTGAGGAGAACTTAGTGTCAAGACATTTTATTCTCACTCATCTTTCAGCCCGAATTTGGACGTTGCGTGTTGAGTGATGGAACTCAACGCCATATTTTTGTTACTAGAGTGGGGAAGAAGAAATATTCATGCAGGGGAACTTCATAACTTTTTAAATGTATTATCAATATGTTACATACATATGTGCTAAGATATTCCAATGCACAGTAATTTTTCTTTCATCTAATTATCAAAAGAAGCTGGTACATTAGCGGGTTCTTGAATGTCAGCTAAGTGATGTCTTTTATTAATTCTACTAGCGGCCCCTGCGCGGCTTCGCCTGCTTGATCTACACTAATAAACATAAATTTAGAATTTCTCAATAGTTCAAGGTTTTGTTTAGAACGCGTTTACGCTTATTGAAATAGAAATGGGTCGTTCTACAAAGGCTATGAATAGCAACGGCTAGGATCGATCAGCAAAGCGCGGCGGTCGCGTGACAGGAAGTGTTATAAATGGATTTTAAATTGCCTCTCAACTAGACTCATAAATGAAAACTTTTTAATACTTAACTTATAAAGTTGCTAAAGTACATATCTATTTATGTTATTACGCACTCATATTGTGTGTAATATTCAAGCTATATTTTTTTCGGCTTCACGCTGTATCTCGCAAGTAGGCAGAGGTAACCTTGTGTTAAGGCACACTGCTCCTCACTTTTTGCCGAATTCTGGAGATATTGCGTGTTGGTTGGCGGAACTCAACTCCGCGCTTTGCTTTGCGACACGGCTGGCCGGCCTCTTATTATAAATTATATTGAATATTTTTTATTTATTGTCATTTAGTATTTAAATCACATTAATTATAATCCAGTTTATTTAAACAAAAGGTAATGGTATCTTTAGGCGTGACTTGTAATCCTACATTTTAATGTATTTGTAATTGAAAAAGCCAATTCATATAATATAAATAGGTACTTTTCAATGTTCAAAGTAAAAAAAAAATAGTGTCAAGTTAGAAGCATAAAATAATTTAAATAATTTTTATGGTAATATAATAAATGATTCCTTTAATTTTCATTCGTTTTGTTTCTTTTTAAAAAGTATATTTGAACTACAGGCCATATATACGCAGCTTAATTTAAGTTCAAATATAGTTTAGGCGAAAGTCTCTAATAGGGGATATAAAAGTTGGTCCGTTGCGTTCTCATCCAGAAAACGGTAAAGAATGAATTATTAAAGTTCTACGACGCAAAAAAGCTAATTTCAAACAAACTAAAGAAGTTTTTAAGCAGGGCGCGTGGCGCAGCAGCACTGCGTCTAATTGTAAGTACGCGGCTATAGGTTTGATTCCATGTCGAGGAATGAATTATTTTCATTTCTTTACTCTGATAAAATCAGGTTTAGGTTTCACCACTTAACACGCAACGTCTTGAAAATTGGGCGACAAGTGGTGAACAGAATAGCTTAACACTAGGTTCCCTCTGCCTACTCAGCTAAATGTGGGAGACAACAAGTATAAAAGTGAATTGAACTTCTGTCAATTATTCATATATATTAGTTAAATGACTTGACCATGTATTATACTTGAGGCGTACCTTCATAGTAATTTAAATACGAAAAAGATAGAAATAAATCACTACACGACCTCAATCAGCACTGCGAGACAATCACTAAGCATCAATAGACAGTATCCAAGCAAACCTATCCAACTAGCAACTATATAATTATATTGCAACACCAGATCTGCGTATACTTTAGTGTGATCTAACACAATGCATATGGCTATGCTCGCTAACGTGCGCTGAGTGTCACTGGCTGCAACACATGCGGCGCCGGTAGTTAATCTCCTTAATGAATTTTCATGGACAGTTCTGGGTCACACTGGATCTATGACAGTGTGTCAGTGTGGAAATAATATCAGTACGGCCTGGCACTGTCTATACGAAGGAAGCATCTTTCTTGTAATGCTTCTGGTGATGCTTTTTTATATTTCCTTTGTAATTTTATAGAAGCTAGATAGAGTAAGTTGTTCTCTTCATTATTAAAAATCAGCTTCACGCTGTATGCCACATACAAGCAGAGGGAACTTAATGTTATTATAAGACTCTATTTTCCGCAGAATACTGGAAGAATTACGCGTTGAGTGGTTGTACTCAACGCCGCGCTTTGCCTCGACTACCAGAGCGAAGAAATGAAAATATAAATTTTGACATTTCCTTGAGTGAGGATTGAATCCACAACCAGTCCTTTTTACAGTCACTACGCTACGGTTGGGCTCAAATGAATACTAATATCAATTTTGTTATTTGAAATGTTCTTTGTGTTTTGTGTTATTGATATTTGTTGGTGTGACTTTAATAATGATAAAATTTTACATTGGATTACTATTTAACAGTTTCCTTTGAATTACATTTTAAAATTCACGTTAACAAAATAACTTATTTAATCAATTGCACAGCTATTGTATTTACAATATCAATGCAGATAAATTCATTAATTAGACTACTTTAAGATTTTTTTTTAGCTTTAGTGTTGAGTTCCGGTACTCAAAGTCGTTTTGCCCCGAAGAAATAAATTAAAATTAAATCAAATTAAATCAGCTCGACACGACAAGAGCGAAGAAATGGAAATATAAATTTAAGTAAATATTTTTTACAGTCACACTTTGTGCCGCTGCGCCACGAATGGCCTCACGAAGAAATGAAAATATTAAATATTTAATTTCCTCTATTCGGGACCGAACGCACAACTAGTAGCGTTAACAGTTATAGACTTGTGCCCATGCACCACGACTGGCTCAATAGATATTGATAAGAGATGTTACGCTCAAAAAATTATAATAAAGGTTTTTAGAGATCAACAAACTACGTCATAACAAAAACGGAGTCTCATCTAATCCTATTTGCATAACTAACATAAGGTAATATATTATAATCCTTGCATATTCAGTTAAGTTTGTAAGTCGTTGATATAACTGTCGTGTGTTTTTTATTTGATACTTATACTAAGTTATAGGAAGCGACACTAGTGCAATGCAGCTGTCGAAACCACTATAGTCTAGCGTCTTGAGGAGGCTTAGATACTTCTCGACTGAACGGCTTAGCTCCTCTAAATACAAGTTTACTTGGATGCTGTGATTCTGTATAGCTTAAGCTGGAGCTATATCTTACTTAGAAGAGTCATGTTTTGATTGTTTGTGGATTTTCTACAAAATAATAATATCTCGTTGTGACATGTAAGTTTTTATGTAATGACACCGACATCACATAAATATCTTAGCTAATATAATAAACATGACATTATTAATATTATTATGCTTTACGCTGTATTCCGCACACAGCAGGGTAGACAGAGGAAACCTAGTATTAAGCCAATCTGTTTCCCATTTCTCGCCGAATTTTAGAAGAATTGCGCGTTGAGTGGCAGAACTCAACGGCACTTTGCTTTGACACCAGAGCGGAGAAATGTAAATGTAAATTTAAATAAATATTTTATTGTCGACTGGGGATTGCACTCAGAATTAGTCGCGGTTACGTCAGTCAGTCACACTTCATGCCCAAGTACCACAACTGACCTCATAAATATATAAATCCTATTCATTATTTTAATAGTTTTAGCGCTTAAAAATTCATTAATATTTTTATACGTCCTGTATCCAATTCAAATATAATAAATAAACAATTGTATGAAAAAAATGACACATTTAAATGTACCTAAAATCGCATTAAAATAAAACACTATTTATAAAAGTAAAAACCTCAACTGCATAAAACTAAAAAGAAAATAAACAAGCCCAATAGTTTACTAGTATTAACAGACGGGACCTTTTTAAAATATGCGGGGTTCCTGGTAAAGATTTTATTGGTTGAAGAATTAGTCGTAGGTCCCGACTGTTCTTCTTCTTGGCATTAATCCCGGCTTTTGCCAGGGTCTGCCTTCCTGCTCAACCTACTCCACGGTCTTTAGCGTCCTCGGTAGTTAGACCATTGGCTCTCATCTTTCATTTATATATATATATATATATATATATCCTAATAAACTATTGGGCTTGTTTATTTTATTTTTAATTTTATACAGTCGGGGTGTTTGTTTTTGAAAATAGTTTTGCGTCACTTATCTAAAAATACTTGGGCTGCTAATACAAATCTAACGATACCTCAATTGTGTAAAATAATTAGTCTGTCTGTTCGTCTGATCGTCTGCAAATTTTTTAAACTTCTACGCATGATAACCGTGGGCTTGAGTTTTGATGTGCGAATTTTGTATGTTAAAAAAACGTTTCAGCATACAATTGGCCGAAAGTGACGACTCGTTCACGGGAAGACACGATCATTAAGTCCCGTTGAGAAGGTGTTTTCCCATATACCATATGGGAAAAAATGGGAAGCACTGGTAAGTAAGATGGTTGAGGTTTGCAATATTAACTATATTTTTATGTCTTTTAGTCCGCCAGTAATTTTTTTATTATGCAGGTATTACCACCCAAATTACCCATAATGGTATGTAGGCTATGGTGTTTATTTATGATATATATTTAATTTGGTTATTTATACTCTATAAAACAATAGCGGAAAATAATTTCACAATTGCATTTGTAGCGAATAAATTTAGAACGCTGATATAGCGTGTACAAATGTTATTTATAAATAATATTTAATATTGTGCAATACCCCTACAATACTCTCGCCCTTTGAAAAGAAAATGTATAAATAAATCAAGTATTATGCCTAAAAACTAAGTTGATCCACGGGTGAAATTGTTCGACCGGACCTCGTAACTCGATGCGGTGTTTTGTTGTCGTCGGCTGCGTTTGAGCATTGTTGTCGTACTGCAGATGTTGTATTTTTGAGTTTGTCGACTTTGTTTTTGATGAAGGCAGATGTAAGTTAGTCTATGACCGTAATTATGTATCGATCATTATTAGACACTGGGAGAACACAAAAGTTTTCAACCCGTTCAAGTTCGGGGATTTGGATAAGTGACAAATTCTTGTCACTTGAGATTTTCGACTTTTGATACGATAAGCTTTGTTTTATTCACGCACTTGTGTATTTCCTACCAGGTCAGAAATAATGAATTGTTAATATTCTTATTGTTCTGAATCCTGGGTGCGTTGCGTCATGTAATATACTGTATATACTTTTTCGAAATATGCGCAGTATATACGGTTGACTTGCACGTTTAGGGCTTCAGGTTGAGCCTTGGAAAGAAAATTACAGTTTTTCATTCATTAATTGTCGCTGTAGAACGTCTCAGAATAGTCCTAAAATAAGCTTTATGGTACCGAAAATGACTTCAATAAAAATATGTTCAAAAATATTATATTTGAGTTCAGTGTAGGGGATTTGTCAAGAATAGAAAAAGGTATGTGGCTACGTAGATAAATGGTTACTCCTCCATCGTCTTTCTCTGTTCGATCTTTGCGGATTAAATGGAAACCAGGGTAGTACGTAGGAGATTAACGCTAAACATGGTTTAAGGAACGTTTCAGAGACTAAGATCGTATGAACGTTTTAAACATCAAAGGAAGCCAATAGATCGGGACATTGGGCGGAAATCTTTTGTGCATTGACAAAATATATCGTCATCTGAGCTGGTAGTAAAACAATTACATACATTCATAATCTAAAATTCATCGTAGAAGGTAACACTTATGACGGCGTCATAGATCATCTGTGACATTAGCCACAGCACATGTACTATTCTAGCCATTGACAAGTTTGACGGTTCAGTAAGCTGTCAAAACGTCAGCGATGTGATCTAAATATTACAATAATAATTATTGGTTCGTTATTATTTTGAAGAAATATCAGTGGTCTGAAACGATACTAGCACATAAACTATTGAACATAATGATTAAAACGTTGTAATAACAGTAACAAAAAGAGGGTCTTTTACGCAATTTCGCTAACTATATTGTAGTATATTGATTAGAACGCCGTTTTCACCATCCATAATGATTGTATATATATATATACGTCGGCTAGTTTAGCGAAGACTTGAACTCCGCAAATTCTAAAGCCATTGTCAATTTACACGATGTTGTTTAATTTTACTGAAATGCAAATCGTCTACAGCGTCTATCTATCTATAATAGATATTCGTTAGATCTTTTATTAGTTGGAATAATAACTTTAATATAAGTATTTCAATATAATATGTCTATTTTTAAATAAATTATAGAAATATGATAAATTATTGGAAATTAAGTAATTATGAGATCATCGTGTCGTAGTTGTAGGGACAACATCTTACTGTATGCAAAGCGTTCGTATTGAGCTACGGAGTTAAATACAAAGCGTGGCATTTAATTCCGTAGATCAATACGTAACATCTCGAAAAGGGACAGTAAACAAAGTAGGAAGTGTGTTGACATCAGATTTTGTCTATATCGTCATCTGATCTATCTGCTATTAGCTCATGTGTATGGTATATAAAGCGTGAAATTGGAATCTGAAAAATATAATAAATAAATACATAGGTAGTTTTATTTTAACATCACACTATCCTACACATAGCGGAGTAGGTAAAGGAAATCTAAGGGCCTAATGTTAAGACACACCCTTTCTGACATTGCTTGTTAAGTGGTGGAACTCAACGCCGCAATTGAAGAAATAGCAATATTTAATAGTTATATTAAGCTTAAACCACAAAATTATTTAATTAACACACTGAATTA
>JAAIXJ010001313.1:0-15228 GCA_013403705.1 Heliconius hermathena | reverse complement strand
AATACGAAGTTACATGCTTCATTTTTTGAACGTCAAATATTTTACCACCAGTTCACTAAAGTAACGCGACAATGATATCTTTAAGACAGACTGGAGCGAGCATTTCATTCCCAAGGAGTGCTATCCATACCTATATTATAAATTCGAAAGCAACTCTGTCTGTCTGTGTAGCAATCAGGGCCAAACCGGCTGATCAGATTGTGATAAAATTTCATACAGAAATATTTGAGGGTCTTGGGATGGTCATAGGATACTTTTGCATTATTATTTGTAATATTTTGGATATATATTAATATATTGGATATATTTTCACTTCGGCACGCAATTTATTCTGCCATGTTATTTCAAGCGTCGCTAAGCAACACGGAATTTTGTTAGTTAAAAAACGTCGCCCAAAATGAACTTCTTGTAAGCGTTTTACATGACGTGCGTTGACTTAACCTTATGAGACCCATAAAATCTATATTTTATAATCATATTGTCCTTAAAAAAATCTATTAAAAAGTCCGCGACGATATATGTTTATCTCTGAAGGTTAGACTATATTAAGCATTTTAATATATTTAATTTAAAAATTAAATTTATCGGCTTATTGTTAATGTAGTTTCTATAATTTTGTATTCATCCTTATCAAAAAATATATAATAACCACCTTTAGCATTTCATCTAAATTGAAATTATAATTTACTGTATAACATTCTAATAAATAACCAAGAAGATATCAGTGAATCAAAATGAGCAAAATGAGTTTTTCTTTGGTTTTCCTTGCTTATTCGAGTAGTAGACTAGTTAGTTTTTTTTTATTTCTTGGTGTGGTGTAAGTTTTTTATTTAATGTTATTTAAGCATTTGTATTTAGTAATGAATTGTTGGTTATTTCATCTCGGTTGGATGGTTATCTATACCGTTGTTATACACTTAATAAATCGTTTTTAAAAAATGTGAGAGACACAAATTATAAAATACTTATTTTTTTTGTTTTTGTGTATTATGTAAAAATCCACATGCAAAAATACAATTATTTTGAAATCACAAACAGACATTTCAATTTTATTTATAAGAAACGGTCAATGCAACGGAAATCTTGCAATTATCATTTATTTTTTGCCGCAAAATGCCTTATTGTGACTTGTTTATAAGACATATGGTGTCGCGTACTTATATTTAAACGAATGAAATTGAATATTTATTTCTGTAGTACTCTGTACCTACGATGGCTTTCATTATTATTGGTATTTGGTTATGTACGGCTAACTAAAGAAATACACCGTAATGTTATATGGCCGATAATACATCTATATCTTAAAAATATAGTCACAGTAACCATTTTGTGTTTAAAAATAGAGAAGGGATAATTGCAAAACTAATTTCAACGCTGTGCACTTATACAGATTAAAATTTGCTTTTGCAGCATATCACAGAAATGGATATTTTAAAGATATCAAAATTTTTACGGCCAGTCGTGGCGCAGCGGCACTAGGTGTGACTGCAAAATCGACTGGTTGTGGGTTCCATCCCCACCCGAGGAGATGAAATATTTACTATTTCCATTTCTTCGCTCTGGTGTCGAGGTTACGCGCGGCGTTGAGTTCTGCCCTTCAACACGCAATGCCTCCAGAATTCGGCAAAGTGGGGAACGGAGTGTCTTAACACTAAGTTCCCTCTGCCTACCCTGCTGTGTGCGGGATACAGGGTGAAGCTGATTTTATTTATTTTTTTTAAAATGTGGGAGTAGAAACGTCATGCGCTGCAAACGTTTAAAGTTCAGAAAATTTAATATTTAAACGTACATATTGTAATCCTTTAAAAAATCTATATCGGCGACAGCATGACTTCGTATAGCATTATTTATTTTTTACTGTTTTATTATAGTATAGATTATATTTCGTGTTATTTTAAATTTTAATACTTTTAAATATTTATTTTACGTTGAGAATATTGATAATGTAGCTGGTTTTGTTTAGTTTTTTTTTATTTATATTTTTCTTTAGTTACGTTTACTTATTATTTTTGTTCATTTTAATAAGTTGGGTATTTTTTCTAATACAAACAATTTCCTTTAGTTACTTTTACTTATTTTACTTATTCATTTCAATTACTTAGATAGTTTTTTCTAATAATTATATTTTTCTGTACTTATTATTCTTCATTGGCTTCTTTTGATTATTTAGGCTTATATTTGTTACAATCCTAATGAAAATAATTTCATAAATATATTTAATAAATATTCGTATAGTTCAAGCGGGCGAAGCTGCGCGGGTCCGCTAGTCATTTATAAAATCATTAAATTAGTAATAATCTTTAACACACAAACGTTTTTTCACAACTTTTTTAAATCGTGACATAGAAAATTTTCTGACGTTTTCTGAGATCCTATTGTAAAAGCGTACTCATTGTCCCATAAAAGAATTACGGATTCGATGCTATCGTGAATCGAGTTACAGGTGTGCTAAGTTTAAGCCTATTTCTTGAATTAATATTATGAACATCACCAATTTTAGTATAAAATAAAATCATTATTGTTTTTCTTAACATACACAAACACATTTTCAAAAATATATTGAGATGCAACTGTCAATATATTAATTTCTTTAAACTTTTGCCTTAAGGAGTCTTTAGGGCTAAAGTTATAGATTGCACGAATAGTTCCCTTCTGCAATATTGGTTGTAATTTTGTTACAACAAATATGCCGGTATACATACTGGCATACGAGTATAACTACTTTCGAACTGGAAGCTCGACGTTAGATTCCGTAATCCAGTAGAATGAAAATTTTTAAAAAATCGGCCAATTGTGAGTCGCATTCGCCCACTGAGCGCCCCGTACTAAATTCAGAACTGCAGTTCAACGGCAAGTGCGACTTATAAAAGTTGACAAATTCAATTTTGCTTATGCACTCATTTTGTATGAAATTAACTACAATAATAGGTTATGAATTCGAGTGTATTTTTTTTAATGTTTGTTACTTCAGACCTCGACCAGATTGGGTGAACTGATTTTGATGTTTTTTTTATTTGAAAGCCACTTTCCGTGTGGACCCATTTTTTTTCCAATTCGGACAATGGTATCTATGAGAAAATCACTCAATTATAGGTCTTAAATTTGCATCAGGTACTTTTTAGTTCATTCTTTGAAATCGGTTTTTTTTTAAATTAATTTATCGGATATTTTTTCACAATTGTTTGTATGTCGACTACTGTAATACTCTACGCGGCGAATAAAGTTGACAAATTTAAGTTTGCGGACATTTGTGTGTTTGAAATGAACTACAAATACGTCAGAGAATTTTCTATATCACGATTTAAAAAAATTGTGAAAAGACGTTTGTGTGTTAATGGTTATTACCAAATTAATGATTATATAAATGACTAGCGGCTCATNTTTCATCTCCTCGAGTGGGGATCGAACCCACAACCAGTCGGTTTTACAGTCACACTTCGTGCTGCCTCAATTATTTCTTATATGAAATACTTATAATATAAAACTTAAATTTTTAAAAATTTTAAATTTATTTTTGATTTAATTTGTAGTTTCGGATTTCGTGTCTAATTTCATAATTATTATTACGATTACGGTTTGAATTTTATACAAAATGCAGCAAAAGGAAAAAACAGAATCCTTATAGGATCACTTTGTGGACAACAATCTGTCTGTCCATCTATCAAGACCATTTACACCGAGATCACGTGGATGTATCAAAATATTCAGGTCTACGGTCCCCTAGAGAAAAAAAAACAAGCTTCTAAGACAATGCAATCAAAACCTATAGAGTGCTCTAAGTAGACCTACTGTTATGAAATATGGTAAAAAGTGTCATCTTACAATACAAACACAGAATAAATCCCAAAAATAGAAATCACATAAAATCAATATTGATATATACTTATATGTAGATGTTTTTACCGGTTTAATTTTAATTAAAACCTAATCAACATCTCTACGACGGTTAGATAACTCACTAAGGGCTTCCTTCAAGTTCATTGCTCTACTTAGAACTCAACTAGGTATCGAGGCCTCATATTGGCTGTCTGATGTAATAAAAAACTTTCATACCATTTGTGATGTAAGGGCCAATTCTTATTACGTATATGTAATATTTAGTTTGGCTGCATATGAAGAATTGTAATTATGGTTATTAGTTTTACTTTGCTGATGTACTCTTCAATGGTGAACCCGTTGATCATGTTGACTCTAGGTATTTCTCGGCATCACCATATACTCCAAATTACAGTGGGGACCTCATATTGATGGATTGGCGAATAGACTTATTAACTGACGTGGAAACGGCTTGACTTGTTTACTTCAACTATTTGCACAGTATCATGTCGTATGAGGTTTTACTTTGGGGTAATGTAGCCTGTATTCAACCAATATTTGTCCTGCAGAAGCGAGCTATTCATGCAATCTATAACTTAAGCCTAAAGACTCCTTAAGGCAAATGTTTAAAGAAATGAATATATTGACAGTTGCATGTCAATATGTTTTTGAAAATGTGTGTGTGTATGTTAAGAAAATCATTAATGATTTTACCAAAATTTGTGATGTTCATAATATTAATACCAGGAATAGGCTTAAGCTTAGTGCACCCGTAACGCTCCCTCCAGTCTGTTTCAAAGGTATCACAGTCACAAATAATTAAATATATTTGATTAGAAAAAACAGTATTTATATAAATTTTATTAGAAAAAAAATCTCGCTGAGTTTCTTGTGCCGGTTCTTCTCAAGTCTGAGGCATTCACTTTAGTAAACTGGTGGTAAATTATTTGACGTTTCAAAAAGTGAAGCATATGCCTCCTTATATTGAATAAAAATTTTAACCTTGACTTTGTAGTATGAAGATTGTTGGGATATATATTTAAACTTTTTTAATAAGAGAAAATCTGTACTCTGATTTCTGACTGTAAGTGTTACAGTTGTGGATTCGATTCCCTTTCGAAGAACGAACTTGCTCTGGTGGGAAGACAAAGCATGGCGTTGAGTTCCGCCATTTAATCCACAATGGCCACAAAATTGGTGTACGGGGAACAGAGTGTCATAACACTAGGTTTCCTTTATGAAGCTACTAAAACTTTAATTAGATCAGAAATAAAAAGTTTTATGATGCCAATTTCGCTCAGTGTTATTTTGGTCCTATTAATTACTTCATACCATACGCAACGTCTCCAAATAGGGCTGAAACAGGAGAAAGAAGGATGGTATTAGGTATATACTTGCAATGTTATAAGTACTCTTTCATAATAAGTATGTAATCCACAAACAAAAAAATGCGTGCATTTGAATCTGAACGTCTGTATGTTACTATGCAATTTATTCCACTATTGCCTAATTTTACAATGGTTGAAATTTTTATGTTTTTACTTTTTGTTAAGGTATCATTACACAGGTGAAAAATTAGAAAAAAATTATATATAAATATATGAGTACTAGATAAGATTAACTACAACAATTTGCTTCACGATCCTCTGTTCAGAACATTTATTTATTTATTTATTTAAATCCTTTATTACACCCAATATAAAAATGAACAGGCACAAAACAAAGTATAGTCTACCAGCCAACCTTATAATGTTAGAATTAAATGTTTCGCAAAATGCTTTTGGGCTATTTTGTGATTTATACAAAGTTTTTAATTGTGTATGCAATGATATTCTTATTATATAATAGACGGTTAGTATAAATGATTTAAAGTCGTCTGGATCTGTTCTAATGGGCGTTTCACAAGGATGTATTATTGCTGTTTTTTTATTTATTTATTTATTAAGGACAACTAACAAAACATACCCTTAATCAAATATTACAATCATGTCTTAAAAACTATTGGCTTAGCTGGCTTGCTTTACTTATAAGCTGCCACGGCATGATTAGGGACAGTTTCATATATACTAAAATTAATTAGTTACATAATTATTATAATTTATTCTGTAACAAGAAAAAAACTTAATAGAATCTATATATAGGTACATATAATAAAACAAAAATAAAAAATATAGGAAATAACATACAGAAACGTGATCGAGATAGGATGACATCTAAATATCAGGACGGAGAACAGCGGAGGAATGCAATAACTCTAGTTTTGAATACTTCAAGCCTATTTGAGAGGATATCAATACTAGCGTCAGGTTGTTTTGTCATCCTGTTACATTCGTTAGCTAATCTATTTATTGTAGCGTTAAGACCCAATTTAGTTTTTGAAATTTGGTGTAAACAAGGATCTATTCTTGGTCCCCTTTTATTGATGCTGTGTTCTAGGGGACCGCAACTTAGTCTGTGTGAACTATATGGTCCTTTGCCAAATTCATAGCCACCGTATGGTAGGTATTAGAGGTATAGGAAAACGCTGCCTCACCGTGCCACGATGCCTTAAATTCCTTAATGAATTTTAATTGTCAAATAACATTGCCCATCATATTGAACAACTTTTCAATATTTCTTATAATTTAGCTGGACTGTTATGATTACTGATCAGAAGTTGCAGATTATCAATTTTTGTATGTCAATGGAAAATGGCTATAACGATAAACAATCTATACTAAGGCGGAATTTTATTATTTCTTTTAAATTCGCTATACTGTTATGGTTGTTCATCAGATCAAATTCAAACCTCTAATTTTTAGAATTCCGTACTTCAAAAGCCACAATCAATACAATCGGAACCCTTATACGATCACTTTCTTATACTTATTTAAAAAACGTATTAAAATTTGAACGTAGGGACTCGAACCCGCACCTCCTGAAAACGGACTAGGCGCTCTGACAACTAAGCCATACATTCTCATCAGTGGCGTAGCTGGGGGTGTGCGAGCGGTGCAGTCGCACCGGGCATCGAAAGGAAAGCGGCATCAAAGTCTACGATCAATTCTAATTTTTTTCAATTAAGAATTAAGTAATGTACAAGAAAAATGAGAGAATGAAAATGAAAAATACAATCTCGCTATCATGTCAATCGAACATGAACTAGTCGATACTATTGATTTTGAAAATGTGAATAAAAACTTCGCTAGTCAAAAAGCGCGTAATGTCCTTTTTTAAATGTTTGCAATAATTTTAACCAAAATCTAATGTTATAACTTATATATAGTTATTATAGTTTTGAAGCAATAAAAACTGATATATCTACTCTACTGTGTCTTGAAATCTGAAATTATTTTGACCATTTTAAAGGGCATCAAGTCCTAAGCTGCACCAGGCAGCAAATATCCTAGCTTCGCCACTGGTTCTCATTAAGCTACGTCGAAATTTTTATACGATTGTTATAGAATTTATTTATGTTGTTAGAAACTCTGTAGGGAGATTTTTAAAAATTCCGCTACCCAAAGATAATTACTAAGAATTATCGCCTGGCAAGAGAGAATGCTATTTATTAAATATTTTTAACATTTTTAAAGAGCTTTTCCACACTTAGGAAAGAAAAATACTTATTTAGAAAACGTATAAAAATTTGAACGTAGAGGGACTCGAACCCGCGCCTCCTGGAAACCGACCAGACGCTCTGACCACTAAGCCATGCGTTCTCGCCAAGCTACGTCGAAATTTTTATACGCTTGTTACAACTTATTTATGTTGTTAGCATCTCTGTAGGGAGATTTTTACAAATTTCCGCTACCCAAAGATAATTACTAAGAATTATCGTTTGGCAAGAGAGAAACTATTTTTTAAATATTTTTAAACATTTTTAAAGTGTTATTCCACACTTAGGAAAGAAAAATACTTATTTAGAAAACGTATAAAAATTTGAACGCAGCGGGACTCGAACCCGCGCCTCCTGGAAACCGACTAGGCGCTCTGACCACTAAGCCATACGTTCTTATCAAACTACGTCGAAATTTTTATACATTTGTTACAATTTATTTATGTTGTTAGCATCTCTGTAGGGAGATTTCTACAAATTTCCGCTACCCAAAGATAATTACTAAGAATTATCATCTGAAAAGAGAGAATGCTATTTATTAAATACTACAGCATTTATTCATCGTTTCCGATGCATTTCGTATAAAATTCGCCGCGTATTCAAAACCTATAGGGTACTTATCAGGCTGCGAAGCTATAACAGTTTGAATATTTTGCGGTAATCTACTAGACCATAATGTTTTTAAAAAATCTTTGGGGACAGACAAACCCGCAAGATNCCTCGACACCAGAGCGAAGAAATGGAAATATAAATTTAAGTAAATATTTCATCTCCTCGAGTGGGGATCGAACCCACAACCAGTCGGTTTTACAGTCACACTTCGTGCCGCTGCGCTACGACTGGCCTCTGGACTGGATTGTATATATAGTCTTTTATTATTTTACAACTTATAAATGTGCATTAAATTGAGGCCGTTGTGGCGCAGGGGCACATTCGTGCGACTGTAAAAGCGACAACAAAAGAAACAGGTTGTGGTTCGATTCCTTTTAGAGGAAATGAAATATTTAATATTATCATTTCTTCGCTCTGGTAACGAGGCAAAGCGCGGGGTCCAGTTCCGCCACTCTTATCATGCAACTCTGGAAAGTGAGCAATGTAAGTGTCATAATGGGAGCGAAGTGTTTTCCCTGATGACCCTGCTGTGCGGGATACAGTGTGAAGTTAAAAAAAACTTATAAATTAAAAACTGATTCCAATTTGGAAACAAACAGATACATAAATAATTTCTTTATTGATTTGACCTATAATATGTAAGCATTGGATATTAAATATAACTTTAACAATAAATTTTTCATAAAAGTTTAAATATTCCTGGGTGCAATAATTGGGAATCAATTTCGTACTTCCGAGAGTAAAAAAATATGTAAAATATTTTGTTACCGCAGCTTGAGTACAAAAACTGAGGCATGGTATTACAATATCTTAAACACAATTATTTTAGAATAGGCGGTACGTGATATAGAAGCTATGTAAGTAGAGGGTACCTTGTGTTATAAGACACTCCGTTACCCCCGCAACTCAACGCCGCACTTTGACTACTACTACTACTACTTCTACTAGAGTGAGGAAATGAAAATAATAAATGCCCCTGAATAAAAATCGAACCTACAAACGTCACGTCGAAGACGAATCTTGGGCCATTTTCGACATCCAATTTGCGCGTGTCTCTTAGCGTCGCGCTTAGTCTTATTAAAAAGACGCAAAAGGAAAATAATTAATTTCTTTGAGCGGAGTGTAGAACCCTTGGTAACAGTTAGGTACAGACAGATATTACTTTGAATAAATATAGACTCAAATAACATTTTTAAATGTAGGGACTAACAAGAAGATTTTATGTTCATCCTTATACAAGGCTTATTGTGTTTTATAATTTACATATTTACATAAAAATTTACATAAAAATATTTTAATGTTCTTTTTTTAAATTCAATAAGATGAAAATGATATGTACGCTTGAGACCTTGAAAGCCTATTTATAGCAAGTATTTATCAATGGATTCAGGTTTTTTTACGTCATTAGTTTAAAATATACGACTACCTATTATATTAATAGCATAGTATCGACTTTTTTTTGGTTCACGCTGGACCTTGCATATATCAGGTAATCAGAGAGAACCTGTGAAACTAATGTTAAGAGACCCTTAACATTTAGTTCAATAGACATATAAGAAAAAAGTTATACCATATATATATAATTATATATNTTTTGGTTCACGCTGGACCTTGCATATATCAGGTAATCAGAGAGAACCTGTGAAACTAATGTTAAGAGACCCTTAACATTTAGTTCAATAGACATATAAGAAAAAAGTTATACCATATATATATATATATATATATATATATATATATGTGTGTGTGTGTGTGTGTGTGTGTGTATATATGTATATATATACATTACGCATTTTATCCACAATCACTGATTAAATCACAATCGCTGATTATAATAATTAATTATTCTAAAACTTTTCAATATAATAAATTAACATAAAAATATCAAAATTGATTGGTTTTTTAGGAAAAGAGTAAAATAAAACCAGCCTAGTACGGATTCCACTCGCGCACAAAGGATTCCGTACCATTTTCTATAAAAACAGCAAGAAAATCACGTTTGTAGTAATATTTATTTTATTCTGTTTTTTTAGTATTTGCGGCAATAGAAATACTCCATATGTGGTAGAGTAAAATGAAAGTAATCCACTACTTCGAATTGGATTCGAACCGTCAACCGTCTCGTTTATATTCGGTTAACTCGATTGATGGTCACTACTTTATAGTTGCAGTATTTAACTCAGACCGACAACGCGCTAGTTAAATTGTAAAAATATAAGAGATTAATCTCATCAAAATAAGAAAATTATTCTTCTTGCTGATAATCATGAGTTCAGCATGCAGCAAATTAGCTTAGCGTAAATTTGAGGCACAGAAAATTTATATTTTTTTGTAGCAACAAGCTGAGATTGTTTTTTCTATTAAATATTTAAATTAATAAATAATACTATTATTGCCGTAAACACATTATCTTATCTTTATAGTCGTATTTTAACTTAAAAAATTCGGTCAAGTTGTAACTGGTATCTCAAACATCTTTTAAAAATATTATTTTATAAATAACGTCTTGGCTCATGATGTGTCTAGTGGTTAGAACCGTTTATAGTTATGATCGCGAATATCCCAAAATCTTTTAGAGATTCAGAGGTAACAGTGTTAAGAAGTTATATTTGCAACAAATAAGTTTAAAATAATGCCATCAGAAGGTATCGTTCTAATAAGGATATATTTGCCACCAGAAGTTTATTCAAATATACTGAAACTCGACAATATTACTTTATCATAACTCGAAGCTCTTCCAAAGAAAAGCTAAGAGCGCGTCCTATCTTCCTCTCCACTATAACTGCAACAGTCTTATTGAAATCACCGGGACGTTTGTGTGTGATCAGTCTGAAGGTACTTGTTAGGCTTGTTTATATTGAGATTGTATTAGAATGGTGATTAGTGATGTTGAATGATTTGTGAGAACAATATAAAACGTCGGGACGAACTCACTACCGCAAACAGACCGATATGTTAAATAAACGCATGGCACACACCCCACAGTCGCGTCTCGAACGATTATACTTTTCATAATTAACTATGTTATTTATGTGTATTGCCATGCATATTTTATTTTATTTATTTATTTTTAATATTTCATACCCCAGGTACATACTGTTACAAAGTGCGAGTCAAACTCGCCCAAAGAAGTTTTTGTATCTATTTCACGGTTGTAGGTCAACGAGAAGTACAATTTATAAATATTTACCAACTTAAGTTGGCTTATTTTGTATGAAATGAACAATGAATATAAGTTTTTAAATATTATTTTCTATGAAATAATTGTAATATTTTCGGATTTCCTCACTTCGTATCCAATTTCATAACTATAGGTCCACGGGAAGCCACTTAAGGTTTTCATTCTGCAGCGAATTTCATACAAAACGCAACAAAATCGGTGCATAAATACTCGAGTCTTTTGATTGAGTCGAATTTTTCTTGCTTCGAAGCTTGATTTTTCTGTGCTTTAAAGAATCATAGACCTAAATACTTGATATGAATTTCAGCTTGAAATCACCACGCGATATAGAGAAAATAGTCTTGACAGACAGACGGATGTACGTACAATAAAGTGATCCGTTTCTTCCTTTCGAGGTACAGAACCCTAAAAACATGTTGTTTGAACAAGGTTGTGGAATTTTTGATTATTATCTTTTAAATGATTTTTTATCGTATTTAAATCGAAGAATTCAGACGGTTAATATAAATTACCTAAAGTCGTCTGGATCTGTTCTAATGGGCGTTTCACAAGGATCTATTATTGCTATTGTAAACAAGGATCTGTAGGGGTACTGCACATTTATTAATATCGTTTTTTTTTTTTTATTATAATTTTTATGCCTTTCGTCGTTGCCATTGTTGCACTGCGGATCAGCGTCGATATTAATATCGTTTATAAACAACATTTGTAAACACACTAAATCAGCGTCCTACATTTATTCGCTACAAATGCAATTGTGTAATTATTTTCCGCTATTGTTTTGAAGCGTATAAATAACCAATTTAAATATATAATAAAAGAGTTGAATATTAGGTCTCGTCTCACTACCATCGTCCTGATACTATAGCCCACAGATCTATTCTTGGTCCAATTTTATTGATGCTGTAGCGGCCCACAACTTCAATTGTGTGGACTTTATGGTCTTCTGCCAAATTCATAACCATCGTAGTAGTAAAGTAGGTATTAGAGTTATATAGCCAAACGCTGCCTCACCGTGCCACGATGCCTTAAATTCCTTAATAACTTTTATTTGTCAAATAACATTTCAATGTTATTCACTCATCATATTGAACAACTTTTCAATATTTCTTATAATTTAGCTGGACTGTTATGATTACTGATCAGAAGTTGCAGATTATTAATTTTTGTATGTCAATGGAAAATGGCTATTACTATAAACAATCAAACAAACTAAGGCGGAATTTTATTATTTCTTTTAAATTCGCGATACTGTTATGGTTGTTCATCAGATCAAATTCAAATCTTGAATTTTTAGAATTCCGTACTTCAAAAGGTTCAATCAGAACCCTTATAGGATCACTTTCTTGTTTGTCTGTCCGTCTGTTAAGACCATATATATCGAGATCGCGTAGAGTTATTAAATTGAAATTAATAAATTTAAGTTATCTATTTAAATCATTTATTTAAGTCTATATTCCCTTGAAGTATTGAAAAACACGAGCTTCTAAGTCAATGCAATTAAAAGATACGAGTATTTATTCATCGTTTCCGACGCATTTCGTACGGAATTCGCCATGTATTCAAAACCTATAGGGTACTTATCATAGCCCTAAAGTTATGAGATCTGGCACGAAGTGAGAATTTCCAATATAAATAAAGGAAAAAATCCGGTAAACGAGGTCGACAACGTGAAAAGAAAATAAATTATATTATGCAAATTACTTATAACATTCCACAATTTTTGTTCAAGACGCATTTAATTATCTCTTATAGTAGAGCTGGGCACTACGATTTTGCTGCTTTCTGATGTTGCCCAGGCCTTGTAGCTGTAGAAGAAAGTTCAATTAAATCCATCCAGTTATTCAGAAGATGTAAGTGTACAAACATACAAACAGACATACAAAATTTTTAAAAACATTACATACATTTGTACTCTATTACTTTTCTTACATCGCCATTAATATTTATTTACAACAATTTTTTTACTTTATTTTTTATTGTATAGATAACGCTGAGTTGCTTTCTTAAATTGTTTTTGTTTTCTTTAAAAAAAAGTACCTTATGCACTGCAAGTCTTAGGCACTGGCTAATTAATATTTTTGAAATACATTTTTTTTGTAACATGGCGTGGCAGCACAAGGTTCCGTCTGTCAAATATAATATGTATAATGTAATGCTAAAATTTTTTTTTTATTCCAGCAGTCAACGTACACTCAATTCAGTAACTAAAGATTTTTATATACAAACATGTGTTTATTTTTATTATTCTTACAACATTGTATATATATTGTTTATTAGTATTTTACAACTTATAAATGTGCATTAAATTGAGGCCGTTGTGGCGTAGGGGCACAGTCGTGCGATGTTCGATTCCTGCTCGAGAAAATGAAATATTTAATATTTTAATTTCTTCGCTCTGGTAACGAGGCAAAGCGCGGCGTCGAGTTCCACCACTTAACACGCAACGCTGGAAAGTGAGCAACGTAAGTGTCATAATAGGAGCGAAGTGTTTTAACACTAGATTTCTAGGTTCCCCCTGATAACTCTGCTGTGCGGGATACAGTGTGAATCTAAAAAAAACCTATAGACTAAAAACCGATTCCAATTTGGAAATAAACAGATACATAAATAATTTCTTTATAGATTTGACCTATTATATGTAAATAGTGGATATTAAATATAACTTTAACAATAAAATTCTCATAAAGGTTTAAATATTCCTGGGTACAATAATTGTCAATCAATTTCGTACTTCTGAGAGTGTTAATATGTAAAATATTTTATTTGCGCAGCCTGAGTACAAAAACTGAGACATGGTATTACAATATCACAAAACAGAATGATTTTAGAATAGGCGGTACGTGATATAGAAGCTATGTAAGCAGAGGGTACCTTGTGTTATAAGACACTCCGTTATCCGCGCAACTCAACGCCGCACTTTGACTACTACTACTACTACTTCTACTAGAGTGAGGAAATGAAAATAATTAATGTCTCTGAATAAAAATCGAACCTACAAACGTCACATCGAAGACGAATCATGCGCCATTTTCGACATCCAATTTTATTTTGTTTATTTTTCCATGATTTTTTGGGGGCGTGTCGTCTTGGAGATTGGAATTACAGCTGGAAACAAGACACACAGTTCTAATTTCTGTGTCAATTCGAGACGTTGAACTCATCGCCGAGTGAAACTCAACGTCACGCTTAGTCTTAATCAAAAGACGCAAAAGGAAAATAATTAATTTCTTTGAGCGGGGTGTAGAACCTTTGCTAACATTAGGGCACAGACAGATACTAATACTTTGAATAATTATAGATTCAAGTAACATTTTTAAATGCAGAGACTAACAAGAAGATTTTATGTTCATCCTTATACAAGGATTATTGTGATTTTATAATTTATGTATTTACATAAAAATTTACATAAAAACAACTTCCATGTTCTTTTTTTAAATTCAATAAGATGAAAATGATATGTACGCTTGAGACCTTGAAAGCCTATTTATAGCAAGTATTTATCAATGGATTCAGGTTTTTTTATGTCATTTCTTTAAAATATACGAGTACCTATTATAATATATTAATATATAATCTATACTTATAATAAATCTGTAGAAAAGTCGTTTCTGTACATTGAAAATATTTAAAATAAAATAAGCCAGGGTGTTAAAGGATAATTAACAGAATCCATTTCCAACATTTTTGGAATTTTGTCTGTTTGTCTGTTTACCTGTTTATGTCAACAGGTATCACGTAAAAAGTACACAATAAATTTAAGCAACTTTTATACATAAAAATTCAAAGTAACTTTTAGTGTTTATTTCATTGTAGCTGCTTCACTCTATCAAAAGATATAAGTATTTAAGTTTTCAAAAAGTTTATATTTGAGATAAATCGATACAAGTAACGCTATCTATTGACAACAAATAGTAGGTACTAACGAATCTTGATACTTTCTTTCATACACGTAACGCTATCACTAATTGCGATGGGATCTTTAATAGATGGCGCTGTGCATAAAATATAGTTTGGAAAGGTT
>JAAIXJ010001164.1:0-15137 GCA_013403705.1 Heliconius hermathena | reverse complement strand
CTAAGTGTGGAATAACACTTTAAAAAATGTTTAAAAATCATGAAACATTTTTAAGCTTGGGATTTACCCACATTCCAAAATTTCATGAAAATGAGTTATGTCTCGTTTATGCAGTATGATATAATAAGATAAATCAATTTCTTAACATTAACCATAGTAAAAGTATTATTCCACCATTAACTTTCCATACTTTTTAGAAACATAAAATTTGAACGTCGTTCGGATTCGAACCCACGCTTCTTGGAAAACGTCCAAACGCTCTGATCACTAAGCCATACGTTCTCATCGAGCTACGTCAAAATTCTTATAAGTCTGTTAAAACTTATTTATGTTGTTAGCATCTAATGATGTTAGAGATGAATGAAGTGTAGGTATTTTTTCACGCTGTATCCCGCACATAGCAGGGTAGAAAGAGAAAACCTGGAAACCTAGCATTAAGACACTTCGATCCCATTAAGTTTCCAGCCAATTCTTTTTGCCTCGTTACAAGAAATGAAAATATTAAATACATATTTGATTTTCTCGAGTGGGAAGCGAATCCACAACGCTTGTTTCCCGCTTGTGCCTCCGTACCACGACTGATCACATTAAGTGTAAAATATTATTTTATGAATAAAACTATTATGTACATATTTTATAATATTTACTTAATATTTTTAAGCTTAGTAATATTATACATTCTCCTTTAATTATTACTTTAATAAAAATGTTAATTCAGTAAGTTCAGCAATAGTTAAAATGAATGTGTTTCGTGTATACCGCTGGCTTGCAGAAAATTATTGGATATAGTGTAAAATTAATTAGTTTTCCTCTCCTTTAATAGTAGATCAATTATGCTGATGCAATACTACTATACTGATATAATATGTTGTCTTATTACTATTTAAATTTTAACACCATTTTTGATTTTAAATAACAATTATTAGTTTAATAGGTGCAAAACAGAGGACAACAAAAATTATTAATGCATAGTTTTTATATCATTTAGGCTAAATATCGTACGTTGTAACGAGTGAAGCGAGCAGGCAGAGAACCTCTCTACTAAGTAAGAACAAGTTTTATTTTAATTTTAATAAAAGATATAGTAAAGAAAACTATTTTACAAGCTTATATAGCTTATAAGCTTATATTTATCTAAGAAACATTTTTCAAACAATAATTTTTATAAATATAAATAAAATTACAATTAAAAATTAAATTAAAAGGTAAAGAAGAACCTTATATATATGATATTGAAAAATACGTGATTCGCTATGCACCCGTCGTTATAGTAATTCAAACAGTTCTATATCCGATTGGATTGTCGCATTCAAACGCTTCCCATTACGATATCCTATTAGATTTTATTTCCGCTTGTTTGAAACTTAAACTGAGTCAAATTGGTTTTAAAATACTTCGAAGTCGGAAGTAGGGTGGGTACCTACTGCTTATGAAAGTAGTATGAAAGCTTAACTCTACATTTTTATTTTGTTTCATACTTATATCCCGCAATGCATCGTCAAAACCTTTCAGTGCTAATGGGAAATATTGTGTGTTAACTGACGGAACTCAACCCCGCATTTTGTCATGCCAGACAGGAAATGAATTAATTTAATCCCGTAGTCCCTTCCGCTTGACGCTGAAAGAAATGGAGATTTTTAATATAAAGCAATAGACAATCACGGGGTTGGCCTATGATTTTTGGTTCCAATCCCATTCAGAGTGTTTTTTTTTATTTCACACACATATTTTAGAATAACAAAAGAATTACGCTTAACTACTTAAGTAATATAAAAATAGTATTTAGTTTATTACATTACTTTTAAAGTTTATTATATTTTTTTACTATAAAAAGTATAGCCAAATTATTCATTTAAATAGCAATGCAGTTAGCTTTGCCATTTTGGTGCCCCACAGGATATCCGCTTAAGCATTAATTTTCCTTTAATAATGACCACATTTCCATATTTTGAGGTTATATTTCAAATCACATCATGACATAAAATATAAAATAAGATAGCATGACGTGTGTTTAATATATCATTCGTAATAGTTTAATACATCAAGGTATAATGATCTTCGCAGTACTAAAAGTAACCTCATCCCATAATTTTTTTGTCATCAACTAGATCACTGATTCTCAGCCACTGTGCCGCGGTACTTTTGTGTGCCGCCAAATTTCAAAAGTGTGCCGCCAAATTTTGCAAATATATAATAATGTTAATATAATTAAATTATATCATTTAAAAAAAAATATTTTTAACATGAATGTATATTTAAATCCACAAAAAAATTAATTCGTATATTTAAAATTTTTGTCATAAACTATTTATGCAGTGTGTTGTAGTAATTAATTTCTCCTTGTGTGCCGCCAAATTTTCTTTGTGTGCCGCCAAATTTTGAAATCGTTCAATATGTGCCGCAACAAAAAAAAGGTTGCGAATCACTGAACTAGATACCACTTTTCCCGTTAACGTTCTCAATATGCTGGGAGGGTCGATACCTGGTTCCTTAGGTTATATTATAAATTTTTCTGGTTATACACTGTATCCCGAATATAGCAGGGAAAGCAGAGGCAACATAGTATTAAGATACTGTGCTCTCTAATTTACACTCAAATATTAGGTGTTGAGTTTCAATAGGACGAGGGCGAGGAAATTAAATTAATGTAACATATAAAAATGTAAACGTAGCAGGATTTGAACCCGCATCTCTTGGAAATTCTCCAACGTGCCTTTTGGACTGGTTTCCAAAAGAGGCGGGCTAAAATCCCGCTACGTTAAAATTTTTATATTTTTCTAAAAAAGAATCTTTGAAATTAATCGTACCCCTTTCTTTCCTTTGCGTTTCTTCTCATTTTTCACCCAGTAAATATATTAATAAGAATGGAGCAGAAATAAATACATATTTTTACTTACATTTTTATTGTAGTGTTCAAGGACCTTAATATTAATTTAGATATTAAGTGGTCCACGAGTGGTCCATTACTGAGCGGTACATTACCAGTACTGAATTTCGTCACTGCTGAAGATTCGATCAATAACATAATTTGTCGAAATTGATAGAAACCGTAACCAAAAGCGAAACTTATCATTTTAAATATTAAATTTGACATTTTGCAACCTTATTTTTAATGATAATAAATACAAGCAGGTACTGTTACACCAAAAAATGGTAATTGACAGCTTTTGACTTAAAAACTTTGAAATTTGATATTAACTACAGTTAATCTCATCATCAATGAAAAATACGTAACTACAGCTTTCGCTTCACGCTATATTCCGCACAAAGCAAAGTACACAAAGGGAACCTAGGGACCAAGTATAAAGACACTCCGTTTCCATTAAAACACTTCCATTCTTCACTTTCCGCCAAATTCTGAAAGCATAGCACGAACATTCGTTAATTTCATAAATAATGAATTTGCATGCCCACTATTCTTTAAACTGCTTCACTCTGTATCCCGCACACAGCGTAGGCAGAGGGAACATAGTGTTAAGACAATCAGTTCCCCACTTTTTGCTGAACACAACGCCGCGCCCCGCCCATTTAAATATAAGTAAATACTTCATCTCCCCGAGTTGAAATCGAGCCCATATCCAGCGCGTTAACAATCAGACTGCCCGAAATGGCGAAAATCGATTTTGTATTTATTATTATATAATTTATTGAAATTTTTATTCTATATAAAACACAACATCTGTATTGTGTACTATAATAAAAAGCCATATACTATACTCAAGTAAGCACCCTATTTTACTTTAATATATATAAATAACTAAATACCCATAGAAAAAGAAGCGGGTCGCTCGTACATTATAACAACAAATATTACATTTAATATAAAAGCAAACAGATTAGAAACAACAAAGCTTCAACGAGGAAGGCTGAAAAGCAAGCAGCGTTAAGTCTGCTCGGCAGACTGTGGGTCACAAATATGATATTGATGTAGTTCATGACGATGTGTATGAACTATTTTCGTATTTCTAACGTTTTTTTTGCGGTATTCAGTTCCGCTACTCAAAAAGAAATGCCAAAGAATTCGTTGGAAACTGGAGAAAGAAATAGGCTTAAAATGAAACATTTATATATAAACAAAATATAAAACAAATAAAGAGAAATTAATTTCGTTGCTTAAATTCCGTTATCTCAGGCGAAATGGGTTAATAACTATATTTCCGGCCATGACTGGGGATTGTCTAATGTTTCATATTCATTGTATAGTTTAAGCGAGAAATTTGTTAAATTTGTATGAGCATTAGTAAAATTTTGAACTTATCATTTATTTCTATAAATTGAATTCATTTTATCTTTATAATATAAGTATATAGAGAACGGGGTGTCATTAAACAAAAAAAAAATAAACTATAGGTTATGATTTCTGTATTCTGTGTTAATTTTGTTAAGAAAGATTCGTATTTTTTTCAATCACTATTATATGAATGTAAATAGATGCTACCTTGTTTTGTTATCGCTACGGAGAGAGATATAGTTCAACATGAGCGTAGATCAATTGTTTTTTATAAAGCTTCGCGCTTTTTCTGCAGCTTTTTATAGCAGGTTAAGAAGAACCTATCTAGTGTTAAGACACTTCTATCACATTTTCGATACTTGCATGTTTGGTGACGGAATTGAATGGTGAGCTTTGTCTACCACTGTTACGCGTCTACAGTCAGAAGCTACCCCACTGCGCCGCAATGGTCTTAAACATGTAGATGATGGTCTTAAACTAAAATATAAATATATATTGGTACATTTTTAAAGACTTTCACGAATTCTCTTTTTAGCATTCTTTTGCGTACAAAAGTGTATATCTATAGTCTATACTAATATTATAAAGAGGTAAGATTTGTATTTTTGTATGTATGTTTGTGTTGTTTTCACACAAAAACTACTGGATCGATTTCAAAAATACTTTCACTATTAGAAAGCTGCATCTTCACTGACCAACATAGGCTCTATTACATTTTCAAAAAAAATAGAGATCCCTAATAAAAATGCAATAATGCAACCCAAGGTGTGAAGAAATTGATCTTAAAAATTCTATCATCGCGTGCGCTGTGAAAACTATTGATGATAGAATAAAACAATGTTCTACAGTATTATAGAACGCATCAATATCTATAAAAAAGTCTGTGATACCATATGTCCAACTACTATAATTATGCCAATATAATTACTTTTTTATATTTTATAAGTTGACAAAAGTGCCGACAATAATCAAACCATATTATTCATACATCTGCATTAATCCTTATCCCATTAAATTATATTTTATTAAAGATAATTCCAATACCTGTAAAATACGTTTTAAATTAATAAAATAAGACATTCTATTCAAAAAATATAACGAAATTAAAAATATCAATCTAAAGAAAGTCAGGCCATAATAAAAAAATCCTTTCAATCTGTACCAACAAGTAGTTTTCTAAAGCTATCTCTGTTCATTGTCTTATCTCGGGCTATGTTTTACTTTGTTTTATAAAATATTTACTTTTTTCTACAATTAATTGTCAAGTAAATCGATTGTTTCAAACGTAGAGTCTAATACCATAAAATAATAACTGATAATGATTAATACAATATTAGTTACCTTAAACAGCAACATTATAAAACAATGTTTTTTAGGGTCTGTCAATATAAAAAAAAAGTATTTCTACATTGACTTAAAAAAAACATATGGCCATTTATGTCGCAAAAAACTCGTATTTCGACACTATAAAAGGGATCAAAATTAATACCTTGCTTCCGGTTGATTTAGAATTATAAAATTTGGCATCTAGCATCTACAGGTAAAGTAGTTCAGAAAAAAATACATTTATGATTAAATCCTAAAAAATAATAGCCTTAAAAGGGGGGCAAAATTTTGGTTTAATACCAAAATTAGTAGACGCTAGTTCAAGTGAGGTATTAAATGAAAGGGCTAAAGACTAAGCTAAGCTTGAATTTTAATTCGAAATCGAAATTTTTAATTCAAGCTTAAATTCAAGCTCGAGATGTCCAATTTTTGTACGGAACCCTCGGTGGACGAGCCCGACTCGCACTTGTCCATTTTTTTTTTGTGGTAATGGGGGCAATAAAAGGGGAGCTGGTAATAATATTTATTATGCCTTCATTTCTGAGCTATTTCTGAAAATGGCACGTTTTTGGTATTTGTAGTTGGAGGCCGTCGTAGCGCAGCGGCACAGTGATGGACTGTAGCCGCAACGGTTGTGGTTTCAATTTTTACTTTGAGGCATTCTATTCTTACTTACTGAGAATCTCATATAGTGATTGATCATTGGATATAAAATATGCATTGTTTGTTACTCTTTTAAACTATTTAATTTTTAAATTTGCATAAATAACATCGGGTGTTGAAACTTATATATAAAGTAAAATATATTAAAAACCATTACTAAAATTTTTGTCGACGTTTCACACTTTTCTTCTACAATATATTTGGAACCGCATTTATTACGGTATAGTACATTCAATCACATTTTTTTTTTCATTTTCTTTCTACGTGTTTTAGATTGTTATAGCTCACACTACTATCTAGGGAGAGATGAGTAACACACGTTGTTCCACATTCAAGAAGATTGCAAAAAAGATTCGGTACATTCTTTTTTGCTGACTATACACCCTTTCTTATTGTATGAAAGAGCAATGCCCAGAGCGTATTGTGTTTTAGATGCGTTGGTTTTTTTTCAGGCGCAATATTAAAATTGTTAAACCACCGTAAGTCCAGCTTGTTTTTCATCTTTAGATATCTACCTGCAAGATGACTGGCTTTCACTAACAATATATAAGTAATTGTTACTTTATCAAAACACTACCCATTTCGATTTAAACTACGTTAGACATTTATGGTTCTTCTAACTATTATGGTTGTAATTAAATAGAAAACAGTCGTGGCACAGAGTGTAACTGTAAAATCGACTGGTTGTGGGTTCGATCCCTACTCGAGGAAGTGAAATAATTATTTACATTCATATTTTCATTTCTTCTCCCGCCAATCAACACGCAATGCTTCTAGAACTCGGAGGAAAGTGGAGAACGGAGTGTCTCAACGCTAAATTCCCTCTGTCTACCCTGCTGAGTGCATACTACTAGGGATACATCGTAAAGTTGTAATTAAATAAATATATATGGCTACATAATATGAATTTATACAAAATTTATTTTAAAATAAAATATATATATACATTAATTAAAGTATTATATCATAAAACAATTGAACTAATTTGCATTAAATGCCATTTCAAAAAAGATTAAAAAAATATTAACTTTATAGTATCATAAAGGACTTAAACTTATTATTTTCTTGTTTTTTTTTATGTACGGAGAGCATACTACATTTGTCTGTATTTCAGCCCAGCAAATAACTAATTTATTTTTTACGAGAGTTCACATTATATAAATATATAAAGTTGGCTTCATCAACTGTTGTCTAAAATTCACAGCACATTCAGAAACTACAGAAAGCTCACATATGGGATAAAAACTTTTTTAAACAGTATAAGCAATTGTATAACATTATTTTTTCTTTTTCACTAAAATTGCTGAAGCTGTGGATTGTTGTGAATTTTATTTAAAACATTTTTTGCAATGATTTATATTAACATTATCTCAGCATAAAGCTTCCCTTATTAAAATATATTTACTTCCTGACGTTTTTATTGTCTCAACTTAATCTTTCTTATAAAAAAACAATTAAATCGTTATTTCTTATTTACATAATGTCCTGTAAATATATGGAAATTTTTATTATTTTCTCTTTATGTATATTTAGGGATCGTGTAAATGATATTTAAGAATACCACTCAGTTTTTTAAAAATGAAATACACGACTTTTTGTCTTGACACAAAGCGCGACATTGAGTTCGGCAACTCAACACGCAATGCTTCCGGAGGAGACTTACCACTAAGTTCCCTCTGCTAGTGAGAAGCTGATTTATTTGTATATGCTGATTTTTTAAGAACTGATAACAAGGTCTGTAGTTATGTAGTATTAAACGTCGAGGGAATACAAAAAAAAAATAAAACTAATTAATTTTATTTCTATATTCGTGATAGGATTTCTCTACTTGTTCTGCTAAATACGTAAGATACATGAAGTTAAAAGTTCTCTCTTCATTATATTTTATCGATATCGATGTTTTCATTTAATAGTATAGATAACCATATCGTAAATCGTTGGCAGAAGGAACCTATTTATTCTCCATTTTCCGCCGAATTCTGGAGGCGTTGTGTGTTGATTGGCGGAACTTAACGCCTCGACACCACATCGAAGAAATGAACATTTTAAATATTTTATTTCTTCGAGTGGTGGAATATTTAATTTCTATAATCTGTCAGGTTTGCAGTCACACTTTGTGCCCTATGCCCTATGACTGATCTAGATAAACGTAGTTCACTGATTTTTTTGCGATATAAATGACCATATCTTTTATTAGGTAAATGTAGAAATATATTTTTTTCAGGAAATCATGGGGCCGTAGCCTGAGTTATATATGGTTTAAATTTCAAATCGATATCTCCATGCGTTCCTGAGATAAAACCTCTTGACAGGCAGAGGGACAAACGTGATCTTACAAGGTTTCCTTTTTCTTTAAAAGATACCCTTAAAATGATGTCTGTTTTATAATGTTACTATTTAAGGTAACTAATATTTTATATCAGTAGTTATTTTTTTGTATTAGACTTGTAAAGCAAGAGTAGACTTACGTTTTAAAGAATCGATTTACTTGACAATTATTTGTAGAAAATGGTAATTATTTTATAAAACAAAGTACAACATAGCCTGAGATAAGACAATGAACAGAGAGAGCCTTCCGGATGATCGCTACATTTTTAACTTCTAAATTAGCAAAACTACTTGTTGGTACAGATTGAACGGATGTCCTTGCAACTTAAATAAAAAAAAGAATAAATAGTTATTAAATAGCCATATTTAATAATAAGTAAATTATGACTTTTGCTTTCTGTCCATTTGTAACATATTTATTTTAAAATAATATAATAAATCAACTTTATGAGGAAGATGAGTGTAAAAACAATTTACTCTTAAAGTCAAATTTAATTTTTATATATATAAACACTTTTGTACACAAAAAAAATGATACAAAGAGAATTCATGGAAGTCTTTAAAAAATACCAATATTAGTTTACACCTAAAAAGGTGCTCATTATATAGGATATTTCTTTCAATCGCTTATATGTAAGATTAAAGCTACATGGTTAAGACCAATGCGGCGTAGTCGGACAGCTTCTGACTGTAGACGCGATACAGTGGTAGACCACTCAGTACCGTTACCAAACACGCAATGTGTCGAAAATTAGATAGAAAATGGGAAACAGAGTGTCTTAGCACTAAGTTGCTTCTTCTTAATCTGCCATAAAAAGCTGCAAGAAGAGCGCGAAGCCTAAAAAACAAATAATCTACACTCATGTCGAACTCTCGATATGTCTCTCCGTAGTGAAAACGAAACTAGGAAGCATCTATTTACATTCATACTATTGTATGATTGAAAAAAATACAAACCTTTCTTATCAAAATTAACATACAATACAGAAATATTCCTGTAGTCTATTTTTCTTTAGGTTAATGACATCTCATTCTCTCACAATTCTGATATTCGAACACTTGACAATTCATTCCATAGTAAGACTATTTTAGTATACTTATATTAATAAATAATATATTATATATAAAATTAATTCAATTTATAGAAATAAATGTAAAGTTCAAAATTCTACAATTGCCCGTACAAATTTCCCAAACTTCTCGCTTAAACTATACAATGAATGTGAAACATTAGACAACCCCCAAACATGATCTGAAAGACAGTTATCAACCCATTTCGCTTGAGATAACCGAATTTAAGTTACGAAATTAGTTTCTCTATTCGTTTTATATTTTGTTTATATATAAATGTTTCATTTTGAGCCTATTTAGAAGTTTTATTAAATTTCATTTTACAAATTAGTAAAAGTACCCTACCCGTAGCCGAATAACGGACAATGCTTATGTCTAATCTGTGACAGTTCTGTGTTAACATAGTAAATGATTTTTGTAGAATAAAAGGGAAATATAGAAAGGATACGACAAACATACGTGAAAAAATCGCATAACAGCGTAAGCAGAGGTGATCCAATATTCAAACACTTTCTTTCTCCAGTTTCTTACAGTTACAAACGAAAACAATTCATTACAACGAGCGGAAATCGATCTCACATCCTACGCGTTAACATCAAACATTGTACCGCTACGCTACGATTGCCCGGAATGCCGTAAATCGATTTTGTATTTACTATAATTTATTAAAATATTTTTTGTTATTTTATAAAACACAACATACGTATTGTGAACTAAAATAAAAATCCATACAATCTATATATAAAAATAAATTAGCAGTGGCTCTCTATGTTTTCGAAAAAACCATATTTCTTAAGTACATATAGTTATTTACAAAATACTAAAACACAAATAAACAATTTGAAATTTTTTGTCTGTCTTTCTTTTTTTCTTTTACAGACTAATCTCCAGAACAACTGAACCGATTTTTTAGCGATTTTCACTGACTGATAGAGGAGGATATAGAGAGGCTACTTTGTCCCAGTTCGGGATTGTAATTTGGGAGGAAAAAACCGTCTTGAAAAACGACAATAATTTTTTGCTCGAAAAATAAATAATATCTCAAAATATTCAAACTATAAATTGTTAACTGTGTAAATATAAACTATACTATACTAAAGTAACCACACAATTTTGCTTTTATAAATAACTAAAACAATACACATAAATAAAAAAGAAGCGGGTCGCTCGTACATTATAACAACAAATATTATATTTAATATAAAAATTTAATCAAATAGATGAGAAACAACAAAGCTTCAACGAGGAAGGCTGAAAAGCAAGCAGCGTTAAGACTTAAGTCTGCTCGGCAGACTGCGGGTCACGAATATGATATTGATGTAGTTCAATATTTCTTATTGCAGCTTTTCTATTTAATTACAATTTTGATAAAATATATGTCTTAATTAAGTTATAGCAAAGAAAATGCAAGTTATACTTTCAAAGTAAGGTCAACGGTTTTACGAAAATCTATTATGCAACTATTCTCCATTTAACGCCTAATTTTGAAACGCTACGTGTTTGATAATAATAGATGCAATGTCACGCATTGCCATCAATAGAATGGGGAAATCTAAATTATGTTATTATTGAGGGTCAATCAATCGTGTTTTAACCCTTAAGAGTTATAATGAATTACATAACCCACTAAGACTATAATGGGTATGAAAAGACCTTATTTTTATAAGTAATGAATTTATTTATACATTGTAAGAAATTGTAAACAACTTACTTTTACCAGTTAATTTGGATCTATGTTATTAAAATATGTAGTTATTTGTATATATTTTTGTAAAAAAATCGGGAAAATAAAATTTTAAAACAGCTGACTATATGACAGGGGACCATAATGTTTTCTTTTTTATAACAAAATGGAATCCAATATACAAAACAAATCTTTTATTTCTGTTAAGTACAATATGTTGCCCTTAACCTGGCTAACTTTAATAAATTATATATTAAAAAAAAAACTTTTATATCTTAGGTGACTTTCAGTTTCTCAGTCATTTTCAAATATATTTTTTTCTACTTTTATTTACAAAGTGTTCTCGTGGGGATGGGACAAAAGTTCTTCTGAATCGTCAACACTTTGGAGATCATCTTGATGAATATCTTCTTAATAATAAGTTCTCTTCATCAGTTGGCTCGTCGGCAGATGCTAGTCCAGCTTTGATTTAATATTTTTGTAGATACTAATTACTACTACTATCATGGACTCATAATCCAAAAAACAATCCCTATTATGCATGTTAAATCTCCAATGTCCATGTGTAATTCAATAAAAATCATAAGAAAGGTCAACACTTACGTTGTTAATTAATAAATAGGTCACTATGACTATTATGGGTGTCAATACACCCGGGAGGCAATCGTGTGGTAAAAATTGCGCGTAAGAACGACCACTTCGCTCGCGCGTTCAAGGGCTATACACATTTCAGGCGGATAAATAAAAGTGCAAATCGCTGTGACAAAATTTAAAGAGTGTAGCGACTAAAAATCAAATCGATCTGGATGTTTTACACCCATATAGCCTTTAATGGTTAAAATTCTTTTTTTTAATTCTTTACCTCATTAAATTTATATTTATAACACAGATAAAAACTATTACAAATTATTATTTTTTTTTTAAATAGTGGGCATGCAAAATTCATTATTTATGAAATTAATGATTTATCGCAATGCCTCCAGAATTTGGCGGAAAGTGAGGGACGGAAGAGTTTTTATGGAAACGGAATGTCTTTATGCTAGGTCCCTAGGTCCCCTTTGTGTATTTTGCTTTGTACGGAAAACTGAGTGTAGCGAAAAAAAAGAAAAGGTAATTAAAAGAATTAATTCACTTTTATGATTTACTGTTAAGCAAACATTATTTTAGAAATAGGTAGTTACTTCTTTAATATTTAGTTTTGTTATCTACAGTTCAATCAAATATTGATGTTCATTTACCCAAACAAAATTGGATTATATTATACACAAATTGGCTTTATGTATTCATGTATTTATAAGTATTACCTATTTTATAAATATTAAATATACTTGTAAATGTTCGTGCATTGATATACTTAAGTATGACGAGAGTACGTAATGATGAGATTAACTGTAGTTAATATCAAATTTCAAAGTTTTTAAGTCAAAAGCTGTCAATTACCATTTTTTGGCGTAACAGTACCTGCTTGTATTTATTATCATTAATAAATAAGGTTGGTAAATGTTAAATGAAATATTTAAAATGATATGTTTCGCTTTTGGTTACGGTTTCTATCAATTTCGACAAATTATGTTATTGATCGAAGCTTCAGCAGTGACGAAACTCAGTACTGGTAATGTACCGCTCAGTAATGGACCACTCGTGAACCACTCAATATTTAAATTAATACTAAGGTCCTTGAACACTATAATGAAATGTAAGTAAAAATATGTATTTATTTCTGCTCCATTCTTTTTAATATATTTACTGGGTGAAAAATGAGAAGGAACGCAAAGGATGGAAAGGGGTAAGATTAATTTCAAAGATTCTTTTTTAGAAAAATATAAAAATTTTAACGTAGCGGGATTTTAGCCCGCCTCTTGTGGAGATCAGTCTAAACGGCACGTTGGAGGATTTCCAAGAGGCGTAGATCCAAATCCCGCTACGTTCACATTTTTATACGTTACATTAATTTAATTTCCTCGCCCTCGTCGTATTGAAACTCAATACCTAAAATTTGGGGTAAATTAGAGAACGTAGTTTCTTAACACTATGTTGCCTCTGCTTTCCCTGCTATATTCGGGATACAGCGTATAACCAGAAACATTTATAATATAACCTAAGGAAGCAGGTGTCAACCCTCCCAGCATATTGAGAACGTTAACGGGAAAAGTGGTATCTAGTTGATGACAAAAAAAATATGGGATGAGGCTACTTTTAGTCCTGCGAAGATCATTATACCTTGATTTATTAAACTATTACGAATGATATATTAAACACACGTCATGCTATCTTATTTTATATTTTATGTCATGATGTGGTTTGAAATATAACCTCAAAATATGGAAATGTGGTCATTATTATAGGAAAATTAATGTTTAAGCGGATATCCCGTGGGGCACCAAAATGGCAAAGCCAATTGCATTGCTATTTAAGTGAATAATTTGGCTATACTATTATATATAGTAAAAAATTATAATAAACTTTAAAAGTAACTTAATAAACTAAATACAATATTTACATTATTTAAATAATTAAACATAATTATTTTGTGATTCTAAAATATATGTGGGAAATAAAAAAACACTTTGAATGGGATTGAGAACCAAAAATCATAGATAGGCACACCCCGTTATTGTCTATTGCTTTAAATTAAGAATCCCAATTTTTTTCAGCGTGAAACTGAAGTGACTGCGGCATTAAAATAATTCATTTCCTGTCTGGTATGACAGTTGCGGGGTTGAGTTACGCCAGTTAACACACTATATTTCCCATTAGCACCGAAAGGTTCTGAACGATGCATTGCGGGATATAAGTGTAAAACATAAAAATGTAGAGCTAAGCTTCCTACTTCCGACTTCGAAGTATTTTAAAACCAATGTGACTCAGTTCAAGTTTCAAACAAGCGGAAATAAAATGTAATAGGATATCGTAATGGGAAGCGTTTGAATGCGATAATCCAATCGGATATAGAACTGTTTGAAGTACTATAACGACGGGTGCATAGCGAATCATGTATTTTTCAAGATCATTTATATAAGGCTCTTACCTTTAAATTTTAATCGTAATTGTTATTTTTTTTTTATAAAAACATTTAATTAGTGTTTCTAAAATATTTTTTGTTTGAAATTTATTTCTTAAGCTTGTAAAATTATTTTCTTGTTCATATTTTTTATAAACTTAAAATAAAAATTGTTTTTTAGGCCAGTCGCGGCACAGAGGCACAAAGTGTGACTATTAAATCGATTGGTTGTGGGTTCGATCTCTACTTGAGGAAGTGAAATATTTATTAACATTTATATTTTCATTTCTTCGCTCTGGTGTCGAGGCAAAACGCGGCGTTGAGTTCCGCCACTTAACTCACAATGCCTCCAAAACTCGGCGGAATGTGGGAAATGGAGTGTCTTAACACTAGGTTCACTCTGCCTACCCTGCTGTGCGCGGAACACACGTGTACAGCGTGAAGCTGATTTATTTATTTTATTTTAAATTGTTTTTACTTAACAGGGAGGTTCTCTGCCTACTCGCATTACAACAAACGTTACAATTCACGCGTTACAACAAACGTTATTGAGCGTGATAATATAAAAAAAGTATTAATAATTTTTGTCGTCCTCTTTTTTACCCATGAAACTAATAATTATTATTTTATAAAAATTGAATTATTTATTTAGAAACCGTTTACTATAAACATTTGAACGTAGCGGGACTCGAACCTGCGCCTCCTGAAAACCGACCAGGTCCGACTTGATCGGTTTCCAGGAGTTCAAAAATTTTAATATGAGTAGTATGGATTCGTTGGTTCTGGCGCAAGCGCCAGAACCAACGAATACCAGTGTGCCAGACCCCGCGAGT
>JAAIXJ010001409.1:2257-15415 GCA_013403705.1 Heliconius hermathena | reverse complement strand
AAACGACTTTTCTACAGATTTATTATAAGTATAGATAATGGAGATAAAATTAACGAAAACTCTTGTCTCTACAAGCAACTTATGCATTTAATCATAAAAAATGAACTGCTGACAATATTCAATTCTTATATTTAACAAGAATATCAAACAATTATATTTTTCTTTATGCCTCCTAACTTAAATGAGAGTGTTGTTCGAATCGTAATAAAGACTCCATTATCAAAATTATCTTTCATTTTACTTGCGTTTCGTCGAATTTCGTTCCGGAAGTAAACGCTTCGTCACATCCCCCAAGAACAATTCCCGAGAAATGATTGTTCCACTTTCAATTTAACTGATCTGTTTTACGATATTGCTGTAAAGTCAAAAGTGCTCTGTGAAGCCATTCATCATCGTATTCAAATTCTGCGGCTTTCACAAGCGAAAGCAATTTTCTGTGCGGCTTCAATTAAGATGCCAATTTTTAAGTAAATATTTGTTTTTGTAGGACAATGGAAGTTAAGTGTGGATAGTGGATATTTTTTTATTACTAAGCAATTTGGTTTGTGATCTGTGAGAATAGATTGGGGTATGTTTGTTGTCAAATAGAATAGGCGTTGGTTTCAAGAGTAGCCATGATGGTAAGTAAGGCCATTTATGTGGGTATTAATTTAATACAATAATCAGCTTCACGCTGTATCCTGCACTCAGCAGGGTAGGCAAAGGGACCCTAGTGTTAAGACACTCCGTTCCCCACTTTCTGCCGAATTTTGGGGGCATTGCGTGTTGAGTGGCAGAACTCAACGCCGCGTTTAACCTCTACACCAGTGCGAAGAAATGGAAATATAAATTTAAGTAAATATTTCATCTCCTCGAGTAGGGATCGAACCCACAACCAGTCGGTTTTACAATCACACTTCGGGCCGCTGCGCCACGACAGGCCTCGATAATACAATAATAATTTAATATTTTTTATATAATACTATTAAATAATATTTACCGTAGCGTTTGGCACTCTGTTCTCTTTTACTACTCCGCTAGGGATAAAGCGTGAAGCTAAGTCAAGTTACTATTAAATAAAAACTATTCAAAATCTTTATGAATAAATGTTAATTTTACTTTAGCAATTTATTGTATTACAATTGTACCAAGATTTTATAACTTAATTCACCAAAATTTAGCACTATTATTCTAGCATTCTATAAGAAAAACAACAAAACGACAATTCACTTAAAAATAAAGTAAAATTGCGCTCCAGAACAACATTAAACGAAATACTAAATCTCTCTGAAAATAACACACTAGCTTACAGGGAAATAAAATTATACACTATTCCGCACCTCATTTAAATCTAGCAATTTTTCCGTCGTGAATAATATTTATGTGCCCATTTGTTCCCGTCAACACCTCGCGGGTGACAACAATGGCGGCTAACAACATTTTTTTTGTATATAAACCATATATATACATAACTGATCTATTTCTGTGATTATGTTTCGGTCAAAGTGGAACGACAGTGGACGACGAATGACGATAATCTTTCTTATTTTATAATGAAAATCTTTACAGAGATAATAGTTGTAACAATCGTATAAGACGAGGAGACTTTAAGAAGACTCTTGATATGGCGGCCTGTGTTTTGAAAACTACCAAGAGTAACGGGTTCGTTTTCTGAAATAACTATTTCATTTTATTTTATTTTTAAAAAAATCTGTGGAAAGTGGGGAACGGAGTGTCATAACTCTAGGTACCTGCTGTATGCGGGATAACGTAAAGCTGTAATGGTCACTGTAGCACACTAGCATTGACACTTTGTTTGAACACGTTGTTACGTAAATACTTCCTAGGTGTAGTCAAATATATCAATATATCCACAATGTCGAGATATTAATGAAGAATGAATATAATATAGTGGCTTTTCTAAAAATTATCTCTATATACAGCGTCGTTCACGCAAAATATACACGTAAAATAAATATAAAAAAGAAAATTCATATTTAATAACTATATACATGTCATAACTTCTTTCATTATACTTTTAAGCCAGTAGTATGGTCGTATATGGCAAGGCTTACCAATTACCAGCAATTCGGACATTTTTGTGCTATCCTCAGAAACTTTATCTCCAAGTCGTTATATTATTATAGCCACATAAAGAAAAGTGATAAAACCAGAACATCTTGCTATTTTACTCGCGTATATTTGGAAGCTTTTACGGTTCACCTGATATTTGAAATCGAATGGATGGAATGGATGAACTTTAATATTTTTATTGTGGTCATTCCTCATAGTCTACACTAAATTATTATTGATACTTCTTTATGAATTATATTTCTTGTTTAGCAATACTCTCTTATCGCTTAAGGCAAAAATAGTTATGGATGCTTCAGTATAGCTATAGCATTCTTAGGACCCCCTTCACTTTTGTCAATATTGGGCATAATATAATGGGAAACAAAAGGAAAGTAAAAATAGATATAGAATTTCCAAATGAGAATAAAGTATATTGCGTGTAAATTCAAACATACCAAATAATCCACGCAGAAATCAGTTAATTCATATAGTTCTTTTAACCGTTTAAAATATAAACGAATCCCAAATCGACATAAAACCACAACAATTAATCGATAGTATTGTAAATAAAACAAGTTATATTGAGACAAAAATATTATTACAGCAATAAATAAGGCTTTCTGTTTGAAAAAGAGCTCATCCGTTGATAATTCATCATCGGTAGCCGTAATTCACTCACAGTACGGCTAACTGCAGCTTTAAATGATATATACGATAAAAAATGCAATCAAGAACTACTTTTCCATCTCTTCCTATAGGCATAATGGCCGGCGTTTATTCCTATGAGGACTATAGCTTTTATATTCTAGTACCATGCACTATTATGTTGTTAATTCGGTATGAGGCCAGTTGTGACGGAGAGGAACAAGCGTGTGACTGTGAACACGACAAATTATGGGTTCTATTCTAACTCGGGAAAATGAAATATAAAATATTTTAATTTCTTCATTCTGGTGATGAGGTAAAGCGGAAGTTGAATTCCACCACTCAACACTTAAAAAAATATATTTAAAATTTTAAATATTTTTTGTTGAGCGATGGAAAAGATGTCAATAACTAATTCGCCAAGTCAACACGCCAGTATTCATTATCCGATAATAAGCCTTCTTTTAGAGAGTTTCTGTTAGTTGGTATTGATGTTTCATAGTATTCTGAGTTTAAGTTAAAGTATTTAAGTTGTAAAATTCAAATAAATGATTTGAAAATATTAAAACGTTTTGGAAATTACATTTAATTATGGAAAATTTCGTTTAGTAACGATTGTATAAAATTAAACTGCCAAAAACATTAAAAGTATCGTTAGCACAAGTTGTTGGGACGTGATATGATTAAATTATTTAAGTAAATTTTCTAGATGGAATGTTTAACTGTATAGTTACTAAGCAAAACTGTGACCACTTATATATAGATAAGTAATATATTATACTTAGATTTAAAAAACGTATAAAAAAATTATCGTAGCGGGATTTGAACCCGCGCCTCTTGGAAGCTAACAAGCATATAAGAATTGATGAGAAATTCTTATATGCCTGTTACAATTTACTTATTATTTATTTAAATTTATATTTTCATTTATTCGCTCTGGTGTCGAGAAAAAGCGCGGCGTTGAGTTACGTCACTCAACACGCAATGCCTTCAGAACTCGCCGGAAAGTGGGGAACGGAGTGTCTTAACACTAGGTTCCTTCTGCCTACCCTGCTGTGTGCGGGAGCACAGCGTGAAGCTGATATAATTATTATTTTTATTTATTTATGTTGTTAGCATCTCTGCACGGAGATTTTTTCAAATTTAAACAATATGGACGAAAAATAATCTAACACACTGAACTGTAAAAATATTCCATGAAAATTTAAAATAAAAACAAAATTAAAATAATACTTTAAGAGTTAATATTGCACATTCTAAGATTATAAGCTTACAATGGTAACTTGCGACACTAGCTCAACTCTGCCTCACAACGCTGTATTGGCACAGAAAATTGTTATTTTATAACACATAAATATCATGCGAGTAATTTTGATATAATTTTATAAAGGTAAGAGTTGTAAAATGCTCTATTTTATTTATGTATGGCGAGCGATTTATTGACGTTAATAACAATATTTTTTCTTTCAAAGTACTTGAGAAGTTGAATTAGGCCAATTGTGGCCAAGCCAAGCCAAGTGGGTTCAATTCTCATTCGAGGAAATGAAATATACGCTCGAAGTGTATTAATGAGAACGGAGTGCTTAGCACTAGATTCACAGCTTCCCTCTGTTTACTCTGCCATATGCAGGATACAGTGTGAAGTTAATATTATTGATTTATTAGCTTCGTATGCAATATATTAAAATTTTTAAAAGCCGTAATCCGTTTAAAACATTCATCATCGCAGGTCGTAATTCATCTGAACAAAGGCAACTGCAATGAAACATTTCGATATATAATATCTGATTAAAACGTAGATTTATAAAAACGGCACGTAATTTTTATTTTTTTATATGATGTTAAAATTTAGATTTTTATATTTTTTTATAGAAAAAATGTGTATGTAATGTATTTAGTTGTGTAATATAATTTTCGTATACATATTATTAATTTCATTCAGCTTCACTTGTATCCTGCATGCATTACAGGGTAGGCAGAGGGAGCCTACTGCTAATAAACTGCTATATATATATATATATATATATATATATATATATATATATTATAATTACAAATATATATTGTTAAGTACTTATAATTCACTTAAGTATTTATGAAAAATAATACACCAATATTACAAGAAAATAAAAAGAAATTTGAGAAGGCAGACGGTGTCGTCTTTAAGTTACAAACAACTTTAAGCCATAAGACGCAGATTTCGTCACGTACAGTCTTCCTTTTTTATACTTTCAAAAGTACATTTTATGTAGACAGACATGTTTACGTTATAAAAGATTCTTAAAGTGCTAGAATATAAATATCGTCTAAAATATGTAGTGTAAAATTTATTATAATTTAAGCAGTTATGGCTCAGTTATATGTTGGATTGTAATAGCGATGGTTGCGGATGTAATTCTCATCCGGGGATATATTGGATAGGCAAACCGAACCTGGGAACCTAGTGTTAAGACAGTCACTACGCCAAATCTCGAGGCATTGCGTGTTAATCGTTACCAAAGCGAGCAAATAAGAATATTAAATATATCTACATATATCATCTCCTGGTTGTAGGTTCGATCCTTGTTCGAGGGAATAAATTATTTTCATTCTTTTATGCTCCAGAAAAGCAAATTGTGGCTTTTTTTGAGAAAGAGGCCATCTGGAATTTGGGCGGAAAGTGAAAATCTTAGTGGTTAATATATAATAAGTAAAGTACCTCTATGCATAGTGTATAAAATCACCTCCTTACCTCATTCTATTAAGCCAGCATACATGCTGGCTTAATATGTAATATGTATGTTACAACATATACTGATTCAAAAATTTCTACGAGAACTTTCTGTGTAGGACGTATGCCGTCCTACCCAGAAATTAATCGTGTTAATAATAGGCAAACGTCATTGTTTCTTTATAAGATCAATATAAAGTAAAAATAAATAAATTGAATTATAAGCCAGTAATGTTTACGTATGTATTAAAAAACGTTGGCCTTGTCTACCTCCCAAGCCAATTAGGACCGCGCTAAGTAGATTATCGTTGATCAAGTTATATAAAAATATATACTTTTAAGCCTGAAAAAATTTTGCTATTATCGTATTAAATAGAAAAAAAAAACAGGCCAGAGAGAGTTGAACTGGCCCATCGAGGGTTCCGTGCCAATTCAGAATTCAATGGAAAGTAGAATTTATACAAGTGGACAAATTTAAATTTGCGGGCGTACTGTAACTGATTTCCCGAACACTTTTAAAAAAATATTATTTAATAATTAAATGCTCTGGCTCGTAATATGTCTTGATTAGAACCTTTTTTCGTTGTGATCTTAAGTAACCTAAAATCTATTAGAGATTCAGAGGCAACAGTTTTAGGTACTTGTTACGCTTGTTAATATTAAGATTGTATTAGAATGCTGATTAATTTGATAGATCAATATAAGGCGTTGGATCGAGCGCAAAGCGGCCGAGACGTTAAATAAGCGCACGGCACACACCCCACGGTCGCGTCTCGAGTATTTTCTACGTTCGATCAAGGTATTACAACCATAGGCGGACTCTACTACGTACACCATAGTTCCAGGACATAAAATAGCACCACACACCCGTATAAGACGGGTGGATACTACTATATACGCCCGAGCTGGGACATAAAATAGCATCACACACCTACTAATCATATACTATCAAGTATCACCAAGAACCACAATGGTAAACATTTTGTCAACGACTAATGACATACAAGCATAGCTTACGTACCGCGAGTGCATTGCGAGACGCCATCAGTCACCACATGACACTAACTTAATGTCGCTATACCAGTCAGTTTACATAAACCCATCACGTCCGCTTCCACCACGTCAAGCTACATGCAATATATAATATTGGTCAAAATTCTACGTCGGTCATCCCTATACATATTTTACTTTTATAAGAAGTTCAATCTTAAAAGATCCTGCCATAATATGTAGGTTTTGAATTATTACATATATTAGTACCGTAGTACTTACCGGCTGCGACCGACTGCTGCCTTCCTTCCTTCTTGTAAAACGATGGTTGCGACATTCGGGCCGTCCATACAAAAACTACTCTGGTTCAATATAGTATTAAAAATATGTTGATTATATTATTCATAATGAACTATATTAATCATGTGTATTGTCATGCATATTATTATTGTTATTATTTATTTATTTTACTACATCATACACAAGGTACTACATACTGTTACATTATGTCATTTTCTACGACATGAACCACAAATTTGTAACGATTTTTTCGATGAAATATGTATAAATTTTTACTTAATCATTGGAAAGTCAATTTAAAATTCTGCGTGTTTTTGTTTTAAACTTTATTTTGTTAAAGAAAATATAGTAATTCTACACCAGAAAGAAATTTTCACGAAAAATATAAAAATGTGAGATACATTTTTTCGAAAGTTTAAGAGAAAAATTTCTTTAAAAATGAGGTGAAAATCTGTAATATATTCTATGCATATAGTGAAGACCTACCTGGCGATTGGCCTTACGTGGCAGTGCGTGTGTTCATCCTCGTTCGTAAAAGCTCGTAACCTCTAGCTATTTAAATTGCTTCATGAATAGAGAAGGAGTTTTGCAGTGACCTGCTTTCTTCATTTGGTATGCATATTTCGTTTCACAAAATTGTAAAGTTGTATTGTATATTATATTTTTATCAGGTTGTATTGTATTTTTATCAGGTTTTTGTTTGAACTGGCCTTAAATATATAGTTTGAAATTAATTTTTTTTCTATACAGACATTAAATATAGTTTGAAATTATTTTTTTTTCTACACAGACACTAAGCATCGCGCTTTGCTTCGTTACCAGAGCGAGAAAATGAAAATATTAAATATTTAATTTCTCCAAGTGGGCATCGAATCCACAACCCGTCTCACACGCTTATGCACCAGCGCCACGACTGGCCTCATGTATCCTTTGTAATTGTACTTTATTTAAGATACATAAGTAATTTATATTTCTTAGTAAGTTAAACGTAGAAATAAGGTAATTATTTAATTTTTACCTTTAAAACTTTCTGAATTTACACTAGCCAGTATTTCTTACGATAAAATTAATCTCTTCAAAGATTGTCAGTCAGTGATTGTTATTCGCAATAAGACTGCCTTTGCACAGTCTGTATTTATTTTAAGATTTTTTTTTCTTATTCCAAGTTTTTGTACAATAAAGTATTATTATCTATTTATCTATTCACTAGGATTGGGTTAAAGTAAGAAAGCTTAATTTGAGGATATCGCAAGTGACAATTACATTTAAGTATTTGGTAGCGGTAGGTAAGTCAGTATATAGTCTGATTTTTAAAGCATTTTTTTTATTAGGAAATATTTTGGATCATTATGTTACTTTTTATATTAAGAAAAAAACAAAAAGAAATCCATTTTGAATCCATGAAAATCAATCATATTTTAAATGACACATGTGACAGCTGATTGACATTGACACTTTGCCTAATTAATGATTTTTGTATTTTTTGCTTCACTTGTTTCGTTCATTTGGATGCGTTATGAGTACTCTCCCGTTTGTATAAGCAAGCAATTTTAAGTAATTTGTTCGTGCAGTAAGGAAAAAATCCGAAAATTCAAAATTTATAGATATTTCATAGAAAAAAAAATCACGCTGTATCCCGCACACAGCAGGGTAGGCAGAGGGAACCTAGTGTTAAGACACTCCGTTCCCCACTTTCTGCCGAATTCTGGAGGCATTGCGTGTTGAGTGGCAGAACTCAACGCCGCGCTTAGCCTCGACACCAGAGCGAAGAAATGGAAATATAAATTTAAGTAAATATTTCATCTCCTCGAGTGGGGATCGAACCCACAACCAGTCGGTTTTACAGTCACACTCTGTGCCGCTGCGCCACGACTGGCCTCTAGAAAAAAAACATTTCAATAAATATTTTAAATACACTAGAAGAATCATTCGTATATTTCAATCGAACGTAGCCGCAGCACGTTAGTATTTCAATATAATATTAAAAATAGCAATATGTTTTTTTCCAAAGGAAATAAGAAATAGTTGTACACAGAACCCTGTATATGCCCTATAACCCTGTATATGTATATACAGAACTCTGTTCACTTCCTTTTTTTAGATTTACGCACACAGCAGGGTAGGCAGAGGGAACCTAGTGGTAAGACACTCCATTCCCTACTTTCTGCCCAATTTTTGGAAGCATTGCGTGTTGAGTGGCAGAACTCAACGCCGTGCTTGGCCTCGACACCAGAGCGAAGAAATGGAAATATAAAGTTAAAGATTTTTTTTAAAGTTAAAGATATTATTAAAAAAACCCAATTAAATTTCAACCTCACTCATTTCAAAAGTACAAATTTAACTATGACTTCCAGTGGAACAAAGACTAGTTGTTTCAGGTAAATACGATCAAATACTATAGAATAGAGGAGCATAGGCTTTTGTGCGGTTCGACCTAATTTGCGTGGCGAAGGCGTAAAGGGGCAAAGCCTAGTTTCATTGTGTTAAAGATTTAGCGGGCCGGGCGTAGGTATTGTGAGGTGAATATTTTAATTAACATTTACTTGTACTAATTAAGGAGCTGGCTTAGGAGTTCTATGTGATGTTCTATACGATTTTATGAATAGTATGCAAGGTAAGGAATTTTATTTTTTTTATTTTATTTTATAAGTGTTTTTTTTTTAAATATTAGAGTTTTATTCCACATGTATTAAATATTTAAAAAAAAAAACAAAAAATACGTAGCTTAATTTGATGTCTTAAAGGCGTGGGCTTGAATCCCGCTATATTTAAATTTCCATACGTTTTGGAAAAAAGTATTTTGTTATGGTTGTGTGTAAGGAGTATATAAAAAAATACAGCTTCACTCTTTTTTGCGCATAATAGGATAAGCAGAGAGGACCTACTGGTCGAGGTACTCCTTTCATTATATTTCGTGTTGAGTTTCTAGCTTCGCTTCTTTATGAAAAAGTGTATACGTCAGTTTCCTTTTGATAGATTTATGTGTGAGTGCGTCATTCTTGACAAATGGCGTTTTATAATATATTACAACAATAATTGTATTATTTATTTTGTTTGAAAAAATCACTTTTAATTTTTGGGATTTTTTAAAATTATAGCCTATAACCTAGTGTTAAGACACTTCGTTCCTTATTTTTTTCCAAATTCTGGAGGCATTGTATATTGAGCGGAACTCAACACCGCGCTTCGTCTCCAGAGCGAAAAATATGAAAATATTATTTAAATGTTTCTTTTCTTTTTCGTCGACTGGAAATCGAACCAACAACCTGTCACGTTTACATTCACACTTTGTGCCTCTGCGCCACGTTTGGTCTTATATTAAGAGTAATTAGTAGAATTCCAGTAGCCTTTAAACAATAAACAAGTTGACATTTTATTTCACTATAAAATTTTATTTAATACTTTACTGCTTAACATCGTTGCCTCGTGACGTTATGTACATGTAATAGGCTTAAAAGGCTAATACAATTTCTATAGAGGTAAAACCGATTAAAAATCGATATCCTAAGCACTCGATATGCAAAATAATATACTGTTCCAACAACTTAAAATTATGTTCGTTCATTGTTTTTAATGATAGTATTTTTTTTTCTCAGAACTGGCAAAACAAATCGCAGCGTTGAGATCCACTACCCAATATATTAGATCTTGAATTCGTGTCGAAGGCCCTAGAAACTGGTAATTTTTTTTCTGTATAATTAAGAGAATTTGTTTTATCCGTTAATTTTAATACAACAGGCATGCCTATATTACAGATATGTTTAAAATAAAAATATATCAAGAGGATGCAAGTCACTACATATACACTGATATTCGAAAGTTTTCCGAAAGTTGGTATATTGTAGCATTACCATTATAGCATTTTTATATATAGTAGAAAATATACTAATTTTGAACTTTAAATAACAATTGTTTGTAATTCTTTACAAATTACCATAAAACGAGAGTGAAGTTATTTATCGCAATCAATCAATTGGATCTGTCAGTCGACCAGTCGATCAACTAGTTCAATTTATTCATTTATTTTATCGATATTTAAACAAATTTGGCTAATTATTATGAAATACCGTACATAGTGTTATTGTATATTTACATTATTACACAGTTTATTTAGAGGCCATACGACTGTAGTACTGATATGACGGTAGTGGCTTCGGTCCCCACTCGAGAAAATCAAATATTTATTTAATTTTATAATTATTTTTTTTCGCTCTGGTGTAGTGCAATGCCTTCAGAATTAGGCGGAAAGTCTTAACACTAGGTTTCCTTTTCCTATCCTGCTGTGTACGGAATGTAGCATGAAGCTGACATAGCTTCACGCTATTTGCAGGATGCAAACACGTTCCCCATTTTCTACCGAGTGGCAGAACTCAACGCCGTGCTTTGCGTCGACACCAGAGCGAAAAAATAGAAAAATAAATTTAAATATATTAAATGTTTCATCTCTTCGAGTGGGAATTGAACCCACAACCAGAGGGTTTAATAGTCACAATTTGTGCCCCTGCGCCACGACTGGCCTCAAGTACCACCAGTAACATATTATCTTATAATGCAAGTTATGTACTTTAGCGAGAATAATGGAACAAACACAACTTTAATTTTGTTTATATTTGACATGAGTCAATCTTGAACTGTAAACACTTTTAATGTAAAACTATCTGTTTGAAGGAATTCGATTTACTAAAATACACAAAGACCCACTTAGATATGAACAAATATTTCTACTTTATATACAATATCAATATAAATAGAGGTAATATTCCATAGAGGCCAGCCGTGTCACAAGCGTGTGAGTGTAAACGTGACGGATTGTGGGTTTGATTCCCATTCCAGGAAATTAAACATATAACATTTTTGAAAGAGATGAAGAAAGGACGGAATGCAAGATCAGTGTAAATGGTAAGATATTAGAACAAGTGAATGACGTGGTATACTTGGGAAGTATGTTCAGTAGAGATGGAAGATACGAGATGGATGTGGAAAGGCGTATTGCTGCCGGTAACAGAGTTAACGGAGCCTNGCCCGAGGGGCATGTGTGAAGAGGTTGATGACAGTGGACGAGGCGAAAGAGGTATGTAGAGACCGTAGCGTTTGGCGCTCCGTTCTCTCTGACTACCCTGCAAGGGATAAAGCGTGAAGCTAAGTAACATTTTCACTTCTTTGCTCTGTTGTCGAGGCAAAGAGTAATGTTGTGTTTCACCACTCAACGTGTTATGCCTCCAGAATTCGACAGAAAGTCGGGTCGGTGGAATATATCAATAAATATAAGAAAAGATAATAATATATTTAATATAAGAAAAGACTGTCTTACCACTACGTTCCCCCTGCCTATACGGAATACAGCGTAAAGCTAAAGAACAAAGTCTTCATACATAACACAAAATAAATAAATTAATAAATTCCATATTCCAACTAATTTTGTTTGATGGCACCAATCTACTTGTTTTACTATAAAACCGATGATATAATGAAAAAAGAAATGCCCCTGCCAATCATATTCATCTAATAAGTCATTTTTAAACATATAACGGTATCGTCTTAACTGTCAAAGACTAACAATATGAAAAAGTACTTAATTAAAATATATTGTGGCTGGCTTACTCTTCTAAAAGAAATGTTAATATATAAATAATTAAAGAAAAAATTTATACTGTGAAAAAATTCCACAAAGCAGATATATTTTAAAATAGCTAAAACTCTTCTATCTAAGAAATATTCCATAAATATTTAAAGCAGAAATTGCTTTATGATAGCACTAAAGAATCTTGTATGTTAAACATATTAAAAACTTCTAAATTCTCAAGTATATTGGATAAATGTCTCATAATCTCAGATCGTCGGTTGGACTTAGTTATTTATCGATCCCGCAACAAACAGGCCCCTTACTTGAGAAAGCCATTAATTTTATTAATCTGTTCTTGCTTTTCCATTTATATGATAATGTTTATTTATAAGATGGTTTTGTTCATGCATAATCTTATATTTTAGATATATTTATATTAGAAATATTTATTGGTAAATTCGAAAAATTCTTCTATTGGAGAATACAAATATATTAGCAATATAAAATTCTTGGTTTATGTGAAATATTTATGTCTTGAGATATATTCAAGAAATGTTGCAATAGATTTAAATTATTTAAATTGTATGCATTCATACGAATAATTTCGAGCAGGAATTCGGAAGGAAAACTGAGAATGGAGTGTCTTGACACCAGATTTGCTATATTTACTACGTGTGAAAAAGCGTGAAGCTGGAAAATGTTAGGGAGATTTTAAATAATATTTTATCATACATTGTAATTTTTAAACATTTTTTAAAGTGTTATTCCACACTTAGGAAAGAAAAATACTTATTTAGAAAACGTATAAAAATTTGAACGCAGCGGGACTCGAATCCGCGCCTCCTGGAAACCGACCAGGCGCTCTGACCACTAAGCCATGCGTTCTCGCCAAGCTACG
>JAAIXJ010001169.1:0-15611 GCA_013403705.1 Heliconius hermathena | reverse complement strand
AAAATAAACTGTTTTATTTATACACATTCGTACGGCATCCCGTACACAGGCCATCTCTTATAAATAAGTGTAGATAGATATGTTCAAATCAGCGCCATCGCGTATTATCTATCATCCCCAAATTTTTAATGGTCCTTCGAGCCGGATTTCGAACTAGCAACTTATATAATGCTTTAACTCGTGGCAAGACAACGTGCTGTGGATAGCAGAACTTATAGATTACAATGGAACTGATGACACTAACATTTAGTAACATTGATAGTAACAGTAGTTGCACAAGTGCACATACGTAAACAATTGTGTTTTTGTATTAAATTATCTCTACATCCTCTACTGTATGTGGAAATACGTAAAAATAAATAAAGTGACACAACTGCTTAATAATGTCCAGGAACTATGGATAGCAGCATTGCTCGGAGACAGCGGGGCCGGCGGCGGCACGTGCGGCTCGAGCGCGTTCGCGTGGGCGGTGCTGGCGGGCGACAAGGCGCGCGGCCGCGACGTGCACGCGCTCACGGCGCGCGCCGCCGCCGTGCAGCGCGACCACGCCAAGGTCATCAACTACGCGCGCATATACGGTACGCACGGCACGGTGGTACTAGCGCACTGCAATACTTCATTATGTTTTTTTAAATATCAACTACGCCCATATGTACAATAATAAATGTATATATTTTTCAATACTTGGAATAATGGAACCTAACGTCAAGTCACTTCGGTCTACACTGTCCCAAATTTAACATATTCATATTCAAAATTGAGTGGAAACCAATGCCAGAGCAGAGAAAAATAATTCATTCCTCCGAGTGAGGGTCTAAGTCACAACCATCACGTTAACAGGTCATACGTACGCTGTCCCACTGCGACACCATGATTTCCATAATTTAATAATGTGATTTTACTATTTTTAATATTTCGGATGAAAACATGTGTGTACCTTAATGTCTGTGTCTGTTTCTAACATCATAGCTTTTAAATGGAAGAACTGGTTTTTAATTTAGTTTTTTCGTTTGTAGCGTGACTTAATTGAGAGTATTCCAGAGCCATGATTAAAGAAAGTATGTTCGGCCGTTTGAAGATTATTAGCTCATTTCTAGTTCATTTTTACTTTGTAGAGATATTGTTAAAACAACTTACAGGAGCTGGTCAAAATTTTGCGGAAAGATTACTCAAGCAATTCAATCCCACAATGACCATATCTGAAGCTAAAAGCAAAGCAGCTAAAATGTTCACCACCACTAAAGGCAGACGCGTGTACAGACTGAGGAAAAAATACATGGAAGGGTTCATTGATGAAGATATGATGAATCAGGTTTTGCAATTTTAAACTTATTTTTATATAAAAAAATAGTTTTATTTCTTTTGTCATATAGCAGCAAACTTTATAGTGAATATATTTTTTCAACTTCACGTTGTATCCCACCTATAGCAGGGTAGCCAAAAGGAAAAACTAGTGTTAAGGCACTCCTTTCCCTACTTTCTAATATTTTTTTGAGATATTATTACGTATTGAGATCCCAAATTAAATGCCGCTCTTTGTTTTGTCTACAAAAGCGACTTTGACCACCGTTGCGTTTACAATCAATCGCTATGAAGTGAACGCGAGGGTTGTGCATTATATACATACCACTTCGCCATGATGTCCTCAATTTTGCTTTTAATTCCTAAATTAGCAAAAGGTATATTTCATTTCAGCCGGTGGAAATGACAGCGTATCAAGCGCAACGTCTCGCTAAGCTCAGCGGTAAGAAAGTTGAAGAGATGTTTGAGAGACCACTGTGGGTCGGAGGTACTGAATCGCAAATGTTCAATAAATTGGAGGAAATCGCTGGTAAGTTACGATTTATTGTTAAAAAGTAGTTGAATATGATATTTAAAAAAAACATATTATATTTACTAAGTTCAAACCGATAACTAAGATCGCGTAAGCATATGGAGTTGACTTATGTTAAAATTTGATTGGAATTGACAGTGTTAAATACTTCTTTAGGAATCGTGTAAAATTTGAACGTAGCAGGATTTGATCCTGCGCCTCTGGATAACCATCCAAGCGCTCTAACCACTAAGCCATACGTTCTCATTTAAATATGTTGAAATAATAATACGCTTTCCGAGTTATTTCTGTAGGAAGATTTAAAAAAAATTGCGCTACCCTATTTTTATTGCATAACCATATAATTTGGCAAAAAAAAACGAAATTTGAATATAGCATATGCTCAAATTTTTATGGTTTCTAAAAAAATATTTTTATATTAAAGTTTTGTGAAATAATACTTCAAAAAGATAAAGAAGATAATACGTAAAGTGTTAACGATAAACAAACGAAACAACAAATTTTATAAATAAGAATGAGGATAAAGATAATAATGAGGTGTTGTCCTGCAGACTCGCCGTCCCCCAGCACGGCGTTCCTGCGCGGGCGCCTGTCGCGCTCGCTGTGCGGCGCGCGCGGCCGCTGGGCCCCCACGCGCATCAACTGGGCGGTGCAGAGCGCCGCCGCCGACTTCTTGCATCTCATGCTGGTCAGTGTCAGACATTTGGCGCCGGAGGCAAGGTGAGTTTTCTGTAATAAACGTTTTGAAAACGAATCATTTTAATATTTTTAGAAGTTTGTCAATTTTTTGTAAGTTTTTAAATTTTACTTTACAAAATTTTTTATATCATAAAAAGAACATGTGTTAATAACTATAACAATAACTAGTATCACGCTTTATCCCTAGCGGGGTAGTCAGAGAGACATGGGTCAATAATGGATTATATTTCACTGCTGATTACTAAACCACGGTGAAAAGAAAATAGGTCACGGCAGTGTCTGGGACACAATTGGTTAAAATTGATTTCACACTTAATAGTGTTGACCATTTTTGAAGACTTACCATTTATATTACTTTCATTTTATTTATATAATGAAATAAAAATAATATATTATAAATGTAATCATTCCCCCGACCGGGCATCGATTCTACAACAGCCTCAAAACATATTTAATATTATATATATTATATATTATATTAGTATTTTATATTGATTCCAGATTTTGTCTCAGTTTCCACGACGAAGTTCGCTACCTAGTTCCAGAAAAACTCAAATATCAAACCGCACTGGCCTTACAAATAACTAACTTATTCACACGGGCATTTTGTTCACAGAGGTATGAACTTTTTTCTATAATTTTATCTCGTCACAAGTGCAGAGGGGAGGCAAAGAGAACCTAATATCAAGACATTCCGTTCTCCGCTATCCGTCCGAATTCATGACAGTATGTGTTGAGTGGCAGAACAAAACGCCGCACGTCTAAGGAAAGATTAGGAAAATATAAGTAATTTATTAATTCAACTTAGCTGCATAAAATTTATGGTAAAACAGTTACGTATCACACGCTCACAAACTTTATTTTAAGTCTTTATTTTCCAGAGTTGGTATTCACGATCTGCCTATGTCAGTAGCATTTTTCACATCAGTGGAAGTGGACCAAGTATTAAGAAAGGAAGCCAACGCTTGTTGCACAACCCCCTCAAATCCCCACGGCTTAGAAAAAGGCTATGGAATACCCAATGGAGAGTCTTTGACGATATTTGATATATTAGAAAAATGTAATATTAATAAATCATAATTTTGTTATTGTTCCTTTATTTTTATTGTCTTCTTTTACTATATAATAGCGCGTTTTACCTGAAATAAAACATTTATTAATTTACTTACCTTATCCTAAGCTTATTAAATGAGATAGGCACTACGTTTTCCGCCTCCTACTACTCCTTAAGCGACGCCTTTTCCCCTGACGTCACTTGCATTTGGTCAGCCGCAGGTTATAATATTCATTGGGTTTTAGCAAACACCAGACAGCGATTAATCGCAAGCTTCGAATAAGATAAGTAAATTATTAAACGTTATTGATTTAATAAGCAGAATTGATTGACAACTATAATATAATAATGACTTCTAATATGATTTTTTTACGACATTATCGTCAAAGAATTTTTTATTGTTTTAAATAAAACAATACGACCATTGTTAATATTTGATATTTATAAAATATACATAAAGCTAATCATTTATTACACGTATATATTTTTGTAACTTTATGTTCTTTTTACCTATGTAATGTACGTTTCATCATAATTCTAAAACTCTGTTTAATGTGCTGATGTCAGTGAATAATTTAATTTACTCTTTCAGAAACAGCCTTAAATGTTAAATTATTGATTTATAGGATTCATAATATTCTTTGTAAAATAACTAATAATTGCATATTAACTCCTGTACAGTTTTTAAATTAGTTACATATATTATATGAACGAACCAACCAAAAAATCTTTGTATTTACTTAATATTTCTTTCAAGATCGTTCTTTATCTCTGTGTTGAATTAATTACGACTTCTACTTAACTGTTATGATTTATGAAGGTAATCTCCACTAACAATTCAATTTTGTTTACTTTATTGTATAAAATATTATATAATAGTGCTTCAAAAATATATATTTTTATCAACAGTCATATAACCCAGACGTTTCGAATGTCATTCTTTAGCCAGGAATCTTACCAGCGCGATTGCTATATAATATTCGCAGGCAAACTAATGCCTTGAGTTCATTCAAATGACGATAACTTTTTTTTAATGAACCGATTTTCATGAACTAAACTTTAGTAGTTAAGTTGAGTTAAAACAAAGTAATTGGTGAAATTTTCAAGTAAATCGGTTCAGTACTTTCAGAAAAAAATGTGGACATAAATATCGTCGACAGACAGACAAGAAATTCAAAAAAAATCTTTTTGCTTTCTATTATTCTTTTTAAATTACTAAATGTACAGACAAAATATTTTTACTGTCTTATTATATATAGAGATAAAACGTTGCTATTAATTAGACTGTCCCTTATTTGAAGCTTAATAAATGAGACGTATTTGTTATCGCCTGGTGGAAGTTGTGAACGCCAATGTTATAGCACTATAGATCACTTGAAGACTGTAATACTAGAGTAGAACATAGTATTTATAATAATAATGTATTTATTCATAAAATAAAATATTACAAATTGTCTCTGAAACAGTCGTGGCGCAGGGGCACAAGTGCAGTGCAAGTGCAGGGGCAGTATGACTGTAAAACCGATTGGTTGTGGGTTCGATCCCCACTCGGGGAGATGAAATATTTATTTGAATTTATATTTCCATTTCTTCGCTCTGGTATCGAGGCAAAACGCGTTCTGCCACTTAACACGCAATGCCTCCAGAATTCGGCAGAAAGTGGGGATCGGAGTGTCTTAACACTAGGTTCCCTCTGCCTACTCTGCTGTGTACGGGATACAACGTGAAGCTGATTTATTTATTAATTTACTATAGGGTCAAAGAATTGTGTCACTGATTCTGTATTAAGAACAGATTTTATCATTCATAGATAATACTTTGCAAAACTACTCTTAGATCGCCAATTTCCTTCAGCTAGAATTTCGTCAACGGTTCGATTGTAAAATCAATTTGTAAAGGCAACCGGAGGTCCAATGCTTCCGTGTGTAGCTGATATACCAGCATCTTTAAACAAGGATTTGACCCGACTATTAATATATGTGACGCGAGTCTGGGCTCACCTCTAATATTGATGAAAAGGTGTAATTGTCTGAATCTACTGTTAAGAAAGTGAAATCATGAATTCTTGTGCGTGATCAAAGTAATAGCAGTGTAGCTGTATGTCTTTGCACTTGGAAAACATTAATTTTGTGCACACTATGGCTTGCCAAATAAGATACCAAGTCGTCAATATTCCAAATCGGTCCCTTATATGACTGATGGGTTTACGTAATGCTATTTATTTCAAAATGCGTTTTACGAGTACATGGGAACTACGTTAACCTGATAAATCCGGATCATATAAGGTAAAAACTACCGATCTATGAAGCAAAACAGAACTATGTGATAATTTGAAGATTTAATGCTTATCCGATAAAAATCTAGCAAATTCACTGGCCTTTTGCTTAAGGTAATTTATTTTATAAAATCCGCACCACAAAATCCATATTATAGACCTTACGTGTTGATGGACGCCAAGATTCTCTAAGAAGTTTCAACTGGTTGTTACATCCATCTAGTGCCCCAGACCATTCTCACATTTCCAGACCTATTATTTGGTAAATGTCTAGAATCTGTTTCAGATTCTACCGACCTTCTTATGTTAAATTCATAAGAGATTCTGATTTTATCTGAGTCGGACTGAATGAGAACAGTACTGCGTTTCAACAATTGGTACTGTCTTTCTAGTACTTTGAGAATTGCCAACATTTCTTTTTGATTGCAATGGAGAAGCTCTGTTTCTAACCGTTACTAACCATGAGTTAAGGCAGGTTCCCCAAGCCACATCTGAAGCATCGGTAGTGGGAAAATAACGGGATGTCGACCACCTGCAATTTTGTAGCCACTACAGCAAATTGTCTATTGCAGTCAAAGGAACAACGTGAAGCATTTTGGTTCGTACCTTTAAAATTTTGTTCAAGAATTTTAGAAGTGCGCAATAGTCGAGGTTGCCCCTGGGTACCTACTACAAAACTGGCGAAATTGAGAATCCCCACAATAGTTTCAAGATCCCTGAGGCTAATTCGTTGTTCCGTCAACATTTCATTTATTGCTGACACTAATGCAGGGAATTTGTCCGCAGGTAAACTTTTTTTGTTTGTCCAGGGATTTCAATGTATCCCCAAAAATACCAAGCTCTTCTCTGCAACCTTGGATGATTTTTCTAAATCATCATCATCCGTCCTAAAGAAAAAAAATCTTTTCAGAAAAACCATCACTTTCTCCACATGCTCCTGTAGGATGAATTTATCCTGGTTGGCTCAGAGAAAATTGTCCAAGTAAATAATAATTCTTATTTCTGCTTCTTAGAGCCGTACTCAGGCTGAATGGTAAGTCAAGTCATCTCCAGGAGTTGCTCGCGACAACAAAGACGCGAAAATCTCCTGTGGCTTTGCACAATAAGAAGGTGAAAATAAGGTTGTGAGAAGTCTATTTTGTACAACCAATCCTTCGGTTGAAGGAAATCTGGTATGCCCTGAATATTTATGAGCTTAAAATGGCGCTTCGTAACAAAATGATTTAATGATTTTAAGTTGAACATCGGTCAATATGAGCCGTCGCTTTTGTGGACTAGAAACATTGACGATAGAAAGCTTGGCGAAATCGTTGTACGTACTAATAATACTTTTGCTCTTTCAACTTGCTTATAATCTGAGTCATGTTGGTTGATTTGGGAACATGTAATTTTGAATTGACGGGTCCGGGGTATACCTGGGGTGGCTTTTGACTGAAGGATATGCCCCAATATTATTTTTAGGAGAAAGTCCGCAGTCCCTAGACATGCTCATTAATCCTAATACTGCACCAAGATACCGGCTTGAAACCAATCCGGGTCAGAACCTTCGACTTTTATTGTCTCTACTTTGAGGAGACGGTGACAATGCTCGTTTTCTTCCAACCTTACCTTGATCATGTTGTCTCGTGTTTTATCGAAAGGAACTTTCCTTAACACTACTTTGAAAATTGCGATTATTCGGTGTAGCTGGTAACTTGGCAACCACCTTGCGGAGGTGGGGCTTCATGAGAGCAATGCGGATGCGGGCAACTGCAGTTACACTAAGCATATCTGATGGGCTGTTAGTCTGTCTGTTTCTTTCAATATTCTATACAAATGCTAAATAGATATTAAGGTTTAGTTTAAAAATTAAAAAACCAATACAAAATATTCTGAAACTCAACGCATAGAAAGTATGAAACTAATTTACACTATACTCGATTCACGAAGGCATGAGATAAAAGGTAAACATGTCAAAAAAAGGTTCTTTTACATAACAGGTTTGATGGAGTTATTATATTATTTAAAAATTATATATTTTAAGAATGAATACGCTGATAACACTGTAAATAACCATAAAATTTATTATACTATTATCTTATAATTGAAATAGAATACCAGTAAAGCGGGGAATTTTTTTTTTTACAAAATTCACGTTTTTTTCTATCCTATAATATCCAATTATTTTCGTTAGTAAATTCTGAACAGTCAGGGAAAGGTAAAATAAATGCCAAACGTATGTCACATTTGAATGTCGTCGGTTCAATTATATTAATTTGTAGTATAGAAAAGTTAAATATTTTTTATAATATAAACATAGTATTCAGCGACAAAAAACTACTTTTAGATTTTGTGATTAATAAGAATTATGTTAAAAGTATTAATCAATAAAATTGCAATTTAAATTAGTGGACATCAATAAAATATTTTTTATAATTATATTTTCAAATTTTATAAAATTGCACATGAAAACGAAAAGTAGTAAGTAAAAAGAATAATAATAAAAAATAAAGATTGTTTTCGTATTTAAAGCCAGGAATATTTTAACTTAAAATTTAAAAATGTTAGTATGCACCCGGTTTTTTTATTTTCAATAATATTTTTTAAATATGTCATGTACATGTAAAAACACCTAAAAGTCAACTTTTTCTTAAACTTCAGACACATTTTAATACTATAAAAATAAATAATATCTCGTAATTAATATTTATATTAGAACATTATTGTTCTAATATTATTTATATTAGAATATTTTGTCATCCGTCAGATTATATCCACCATTTTCAGTTATTTTCATGATTCCGTTGTTATTTTATTTTTGTTGTCTTTTTTAAGTAAGAAACTTAAAAGTTTTCTTAAGTTTAAAATTATTTTCTGGTTGTTCTGTTTTTGTTATTTTGATATTTTCGTACTTTAGAACACTTTGAGTAAACCTGGACCAAGCAACGCTTGTACTTTTTCTTCACTGAAGAAAAAGCGATCAAAGAAATGTCCAATGAATTCATTGGAAAAAGTGACTGTTATTAATGTGCTTAAACACGTAGAAGAAACGTGGCCGAAAAATTTGTATCCATATAAATGCAATATTATCAACAAAACTGCTGAAATTATGAGATTATCACGAGCCACTGTAAATAGAATTATAAAGGAAAACAAAACAACAGGCCTTTTGAGATCACCTCCATTACCATCGATTTCTAATAAATAATTGTATAATAGATATATAAAATTTTATTATCCTAATATTATAGTTAAGTTATTTTTGGTAAAACGTGTACATTTTCATTTTATTTTTTTGCTATTCTTATTTTATAAAAAATTAAAAATTAAATTAGCTTCACGCTGTATCCCGCACACAGCAGGGTAGGCAGAGGGAACCTAGTGTTAAGACACTCCGTTCCCCACTTTCTGCCGAATTCTGGAGGCATTGCGTGTTGAGTGGCAGAACTCAACGCCGCGCTTAACCTCGACACCAGAGCGAAGAAATGGAAATATAAATTTAAGTAAATATTTCATCTCCTCGAGTGGGGATCGAACCCACAACCAGTCGATTTTGCAGTCACACCTCGTGCCGCTGCGCCACGACCGGCCTCAATTCTTATTTTATACATAGATGTTTTATATATAACATTCAAGCATAACAAGCAATAATGCTGTATATAGAAAACTCCACGTTAAATAAATTAAATATAAATAAAAAATACAATAAAGTTTGAGAAACAGAATTTATTTGTTTACATTTTGTCTCATGCCATAATGAATCGACTATAGTTGACTTAAATGAGGATAAATATTTGTTTTGTATAGTATTAGAATTGTTTTTTACTGTGTTCTCTAAAAAAAATAAAAAATTTGAAAACATTTTTTGAAATTATTTTTTTAATGGACTGATTTTGCGATAACAGACGCAAAATTATCAAAAAAGTTCTTTATATACCGTACTATTTTTGTTTCAAAAGCACTATTTGCTATAGACAAAGCTGAATTAAAATATCCATAAAATATATAGCATTTGACTCTATAGATAGAGTATCAGTTCTTAGCCTCTATAGACTATAATGTTCGTTGCATTTGACATTTGTCAACATTGACAGACAGCTTGAAATGGATTACTTGATTTTGTCAAAAAGTTTGGTTAAAAGAATAGGAGCATACAGCAATATATTTAAAAAATGTACTCGCAATAATTTAATTAAACCACTAAAATGTCGAAAGTTAATAAGAGAAAACATGTTATGAATGAAACTTTATGGGATGATTATGAGTTACCGAAAGAAAATCAAAGTATTGTTAAAGTTTTGAAAAGTAGAGGGAATAATCTTCACGAGGTAAACAACTTTATTTAGTACTATTTTAATTTAACATAATTACTTATTATTTTTCTTATATATTTATTTATACAGGTCACTGCATCCAATGGAGAAGAATACTTAGTATCGATGCCTACCAAGTTTCGTAAAAACATTTGGGTAAAACGTGGAGATTATATCCTCGTTGAACCTATCGCTGAAGGGGATAAAGTAAAAGCTGAAATTGTGAAAATTATGAATAAGGACTCTATCAAATATTATAAGGAAAATAATATATGGCCAAAAGAGTTTGATGATAGTCAGAAAATGGAAACTCAAAAGGATGATGATTTATTTGTTAATACAAACCGAGTGCAGATGAGACAATTTAGTAGTGATTCTGATTCTGACTCTAGTGATGAAAGTCAAGAAAGTGAAAATGAATAATTTATTTTATTATTTTGTGTAATTTGTTAAAAGTGCCTTTTACTTAAATATATTGGCCAGGGCTGTTGTTTAACAAGTTGAGAACCTTAGAGACACATGTACTTCCTGCCCACTAGGAAATTTACAAATAATTGAAATAACTAATTATTACTGGAAGAGGCCATTGCAGTTCAGTGGCACTATCTGACTTTAAACAGAACAATTGTGGGTTTACTTCATACTCTGGAATTACTTATTTTCCTTTCTTTGCTCTAAGGACAAGACCAATTGAAGTGTTGAATTCTGTCGCTTAATACATAATGTGTCAAAAATTAGGCAATGCACAGGGAGTGTCTTATCACTAGATTAATTCTTGCTGACTGCTGTATGTGGAAAAAAGGATGAAGCTAAAAAAATATATGTTATGGTGGTTTATATGCCATTTAGGCTGTCATAAGCTTAAGAGTCCTGGACACTGGCTCCAAATAAAGTATATTAAATATGCAACTGGTATTAGCTTGATTTTTTTTATTTCAAATTATGACAGAAAAATGAAAATATACTTACTTATTGTACATGTTTTACAATCATTTGTGTTTATAAAGTAACTATAAATTAAAATTATAGTTACACTGTAAATTAAAATTGATTGACTTTTTGTATATTTTTCAAATTTTATTATTAATAATATATATGATGAACATATACCTACATTAATAGAAAAATATTGAATCTTTACAGGATCACTTTCTTATTGTGTTGAATGTATTTTCTGGTTACCTACAACTATGAAATTAATATAGTCTCAGTGCAATAATGCAACTCATACTTGACTGTTTTTTATACTGGCATACTTAATTTAGCAAATCCTATATTAAATATATTCCTGTTGTGTCCTGTTATTTGATTATAGCATCTGAATATACCACATGAGCTAATTACTTTACTACTATATTGATATTTAATAGAATATTATGTATAAAAAAATAAAATATCCTTGAAAATTATACAATAAATCTTTTGCTTAAAATATTCCATATGAGTTTCAATTCAAAATAAAATTAAGATTCCCAAGAATTGAATATTATTAAATTTGTTCAATTTATATAATTAACAAAGGCTGTATAGTTGACTTTAAATTTTCTTAGTGCTAATTGCTCTTTGTTTAAATGGTGAAATTACTTATATTTTTTTAAATTAAGCTAAAAGATATAGAACGAATTTTTTATTACATTCAAAATTTTCATTAATGAACGTCACACTGGCGAAAATTTAATTGATTTCATTTATACATTGGAGTTATATTCACTAAGAATATATAAAAAAAATTGGTAAATTTCATTACGCGCGGTCGCGCGTGGCCAAGTTCAGTAAATCGGGGCGCGCGGGCGGCGGCGCAGGCGGCGGCGGCGGCGGCGCGGGCCGCGCGCTGTACACGGCGCGCACCACCTCCCACACGTGGCTCACCTGGGACCAAGGAACATTTCGCTTTGTTGCATATTTAACTTGTAAAATATTTTTCTTTCCTCAATATTACATATATCGTGGTCTGTGATCTATCACCGAGACCGGTCGTTACCTGCGTGCGCTAGTGAATTATTTTTCCACGAGTGCAATTTTTCTTTTTCTACCCTCATTGTGTAAAGTGACTAATGATGGAATCGGACTTTTTGTTTTCTCAATAAGTGACAATATAGCTACTTTGATATTGTTTCTGACTACAGGAACAAAATGAATTCCCCAAACGTCTGTCAATAATCCCAGTCACGCTACTGTGACACAAAACACCATGTTCCCTAAAAAGGACCAAGCAATTATAATCGATGCTTTAGAAAATATACAAATCAAAGATTATGCTCAAGCTCTAGGAATAATAATCAACCCATCCCAAATCAGTTTTTTGTCAAGAATATCAAACAATAGAATTTGCATCTACGTTTCATCAAAGGTAATCGCTGATGAAATCATTGACAAAATAAAATATGTCACAATTCAAAATCAAAAACTACCCATACCGCTAATTAGCAGAACAAACGTATCATCATATCCAATGTGTGTCCCATTATACCGCACTTTTAAATTGAAAAGAAACTACTAGAAATGAATATCACGCCACAGTCACCCATCTCTTTCCTGCATGCTGTCTTCAATGAAACGAGCTACAATCACATTTTAAGTTTTCGAAGACAAGTTTTCGTAACTCCTGAAGATATCACCCAACTTCTAGATAAAATATATATGGATTTTGAAGAAACGAATTACTGGATCTATTTCTCTTCTAAATGCCCGGAAAATAGCAACAACACAAATGTTCTTAGCCAAAAACACTGGACACTACGGAGACACCAATTTTCAAGCGTCCACACCCACCCACTGAATCTCCAACTACAACTGATTTTATTGAGTCCGAAACAACAAAAGAAAACAGCAAGGACGAAGCCCAGTCCAGCTTAGACGAAGCTTATAAACCCAAGAGTGGAAAGAAACTCAAAAAAACACATAACGATCTGTCATCAATCGACTGGGACTACGTGGAAAACTTTATAAATATCTCTAGTAATACGTTGGGTACGTATTACTAGAGATAAAAAATAAATAAAAATAAAATAAAAAAAACCTTTTATTTCTTGCACATTTAAAACAAAATACATTTATCAAATTCTTATTTTATAATCTTGAGTAATACATTTGGATTTATAATACATTTAGTTTCGTTAGTCATTTTAGTTTCTAATTAACAATTTAAATTCTATTATTAATATATTATTTTATTGTGATCATTTAATTATAAATTCATTTTATCATTATGTTACATTGTAAATTTATTATTATATTAATTTATTTATAAATTCATTTAGTTTCATTTCATTTTTGTACTGTTTCATGTATTTATTATTTGTTATTATTATATTAATTTAATTATAAATTCAGTTAGTTTCATTTCATTTCTGTGTTAATTATGTATTTATTATTTGTTATTATTATATTTATTTAATTATAAATTCTTTTTATTTCATTTTCTTGAGTTATATTTGAAAATAAAAAATGTCTTAACATTAAATGATCATGCAGGCATGCAAGAACCCCTCTCATGTGAGGGTAAAGGCCTCCTCCAGACTTTTCCATTTCTCTCTGTTTTTAGCTGTCGTAATCCAGTTTTTACCTGCTACTTTAACTATGTCGTCTTCCCAGCGAGCTATTGGTCTCCCTCTCTTTCTCGAGCCTGCTGGGCCCCGCCACAGCGTCAGTGTAGAAGTCCAGCGGCCGTCGTTTAACCTTGCTACATGCCCCGCCCAGCGCCATTTTTGCTTTTGAGAGTATTTAAGGGCATCTATGACTTTTGTTTTCTTACGTATTTTCTCATGGGGGATTTTTTGTATTTTCTTTACATTTGTGATGCTTCTCTCCATGCTTCTTTGGCAGGTTCTTATTTTGTTTTTCACCCTAAGCGTGAATTTCCAGGTTTGGCATCCATATGTGAGAGAGGGGAGTACGCAAGAATCCATAACTTTTTTCTTTAGATTTATAGGTATAGTTCCTTTCAATATTTCTTTTAGACTCCAGAACTTTTTCCATGCGTTTGTAATCCTTCTATCAACTTCTAATTCATTGCTTTGTTTTTTGCATGAAATTTGTTTTCCTAGATATATATAACTATCCACATACTCTAGTGGTTTTTGGTCAAGGTGCAAGGGGTATTGTTGACTATTGGTCATGACTTTAGTTTTGTTGAGGTTCATCTCTAAGCCCACTGCGTAACTTGCTGATTTCAGTGAATGAATCATTGTTTCTAACTGTTCAGGACTTTCAGATAGAAGAATAATATCATCGGCAAACCTTAGGTGACTGATGAATTTGCCGCCCACATTTATACCCATTTTTTCCCAATTAAGCTTGCTGATAACCATCTCAAGAACCGCTATAAAGATTTTTGGTGATAGGGGGTCGCCTTGCCTCACGCCTCTCTTTATGGGTATTGGTGGCCCTGTCGATTCGAGCCNCGACGTGGCCGCGTAGATGTCAACAACAACAACAACAGTCACTCTCGTACTCACCCCAGCGCGGGCACGTGTCGCTCCACGGGCGGCGCGGCGGCGTGGGCGGCCGGCAGCGTGGGCAGTGGGCGCGTGGGGCGCGCGTGGGCGACGTGGCCGCGCGCGGACACGCACACGCCGTGCGGGTTTGCCCACAGCACGGGGTGCGCGGCCTCGCTGAAACGATGCCGGTAGAGGCTGCAGTCCTAGATAATCGAAAAATATGCAATACAATGTTATGTTTGAGATATGTAATTGTAACTCCCAATTGTAATCTGTATTTGTTAATTATCACTGTTATATAATATATTAATTTCATAAAATTTAAAGATGACTACGATCAGTTCATTGGGCACTAAATGCAATTTCACAGATTTAAAGCGCTAACTGAGAGACCGATTAGTATTGCGTAAACGAGACGAGCGTTTGCGTCCGGATTTGTTGAAGACGAAGGAGCTTACGTACGAGGCGGCAGTTCAGACTGAAGCAAACTCCGTCTGAAGTCGCGGTACCGATGGAAATGGATAGAATTAACACTGAGGTACAACTTGATGCAACGGCACACAGAACATCCGCTCGCACGTTTGCTGAGGACCAATCGGTGCTAGTATGAATATATGGACCAGGTGAGAAATGGCTAATAGCTACTGTTGAGATGATTGGGGATCCTAGCCCCTTTAAGAAGCAAACGGAAGATGGTGAGTTGCGCCGTAGACATGTCGACCAGATCTTAGCATGTACTGTCATACCACAAATAATAGATCAGGACCTGATTGCTGATAACAGTACTGCTAGAAGCTCAATATCTGGAACCGCTACACCAGATATGCCTATTGAGATACCGTCACTTAACACTAAGTTCCCATGTTCCCTCTACCTAACATGCTATGTGCGGGCCCAAGAATGTATGAAATCACAAAAATCTAAACAACATCCAGACGCGTCTGTTCCATCCATCTTCTTTATTTTTTTTTTATTTTTATTTTATTTATTAGATCCACTAGTGATGATAACATTACAC
>JAAIXJ010001168.1:0-15521 GCA_013403705.1 Heliconius hermathena | reverse complement strand
GGGTTTCAAAAAATGTATAAAAGTACAAAATATACGCGATTAAACCGGTTAAAATAGTTTCATTTAAAATTAACAAACTTGTTTACTATACATCAGCGTAAGTATCATTGAGTTCCCCTTTGTATAATGTTGCGCAATATTTTATATGTATCAATATCACACTTTTGTTGGAATATTTACATGTAAATATTATATTAGATGATGTTAAAATATTAATATAGAGTCCAGTCGTGGCGCAGCGGCACAAAGTGTGGCTGTAAAAGCGACTGGTTGTGGGTTCGATCCCCATTCGAGGAGATGAAATATTTACTTTAATTTATGTTTCCATGTCTTTGCTCTGGTGTCGAGGCAAAACGCGGCGTTGAGTTCTGCCACTCAACACGCAATGCTTCCAGAATTCGGCAGAAAGTGGGGAACGGTGTGTCTTAACACTAAGATCCCTCTGCCTACTCTGCTGTGTGCGGGATACAGCGTGAAGCTGATTTATTTATTTATTTAAAATATTAATACTAAACAAGCGAGTCGGATCCATCCATTATTAATATTGACACAAGTTTTTATCATGATGGTATGTCAACCGGAAGTACGACTTACAAAAATTGACAAACTTAAATTTGCGAGCGTACTTCTCTTGGACTGTTAAATCATATAACATTTTTTATGAACATATTTATTTAAACCTTTTTATGTGATTATGCAATGAAACACAAATGATTTAATATGCTGATTGTTAAAAACCAAAATCCATCCTAGATTTTGGTTTTTCAGAGAAAGTTTTAGTTTCGTAGATACATTTTTGCAATAATCTAGGAACAACACTACAGAGCAGAGTTTTTAAATGTGTGTTTAACGTGTGGAGACTTATTGGCTTTTGTATAATCTTTTATGTTTTCTAATTTAATAATGAACTGTACTGTTTAATTTCCACGAATCTTAAATAAACAGAAAATAAAATTTATTAACTAATCCATGTAAAATTTCATTACATCACTACACTAAAACTAAATCAATTCCAAAATAATAATATCCGATAAAAATAGGCCACAATCGTCGTCCATAATTCGGTAATTTCACGTAACGAACGTGTAAAAACAACTACGCAACAACATATTAACGCCATTATCACAGCAAATAACTTCATTAATCTCGCCGATTGGGCAGTAAGGAAACATTTCTTCGTGTGTTGCGAATAGTGAAGGTACATTGTGTAAAGATGCTATTGAGTGTTTTTTTTTTGAGGTATGTAAACGTACGGGAGCATTAATTGGTTGTTATTTTCTTTTGGTTTTATGTTGTATTTTGTATCGCCTTGTTATGAGCCTAACGAAGTAAAATTTTTTTTTTTTCTGAGTATACGGAGTACATGTGGCGGTTTCGTTCTTCCTTCTAAGCTTTTTTTTGGTTAATAAGTTATTCGTTTCTCATATTGTAATCTTGTATTCTTTATCCTCTTGTTATGAGACCAATGAAATTAAAATAATGCATTCCTCAGAATGGAAATTGAACATGGGATAGACGGTCGTGATTGACGGACGATTAGGGAACCATCCAGCGTTTACAGTGAGACACTGTGCCGCTGCGCCACAGCGGCCTTAAGACATTAACAATTTGTTAATTTTATATCAGTTTTGTTGTAATGTGTTTAGTTTTATTATAGCTTATTATTTTTATCAAATTTTTACATTATGTTTCTATTTGTATCATAATCACATTTTGAGAAATTTTACCAAATACTAATTTTATATATTATATTAACCTAAAGAATAAAAGTTGAGTTGTATTCACTGCTATATGAAATAAAATAAAGATCAATTTTGTGTTTTATTACCCTTTCGAATAGTATGTATAGATAACGAAAAAACTATAGACGGATTTACGGTTACTCTACACACTACGCCGAGCCGACGATATCGTCTTTCAACTATGACCCATCTCCAAATATTGTAGAGACACAAGGAAAAACACATACAAAATAATATTTAAAAAATTAAGTAATTTTAAATAATCATTTACAATTCCACGCCCGTGTATTTATAAAAAAATCCATTATTATTTCATTCAACAGAAGACCAAAATTTGTTAATACTATGTATGAAACATATGAAAGTTTCATGCAATCACCTCTTACCGAATAGACGTATTGCATCGTTTTATTGACATTTACCATTGAATTTGTAGCTGAACTAAATTTGAATTGCCCATTTTTTGTTGGAAGATTCTGATGTCATTTTTGAATGTATAAAAGACTTGTTGGTCAGCACCACTTTAAATAAAACCATAGTTTTAACTACTCGATAAAAGCCTAATACAATAAAAAAAATGTTCCCAAAAAGTGGAAAAATGTTTTTTTCAAACAAAATAAATAACAAAATTGTCGTCTTAAAATAAAATGCCATTTGTCAAGGACGACGCACGCACACTTAAACCTATCATAGGAAAACCGCCGCATACGCCTCATTCCGAAATCGGTGGTAGTAGGGGGTGTTCAAGTATTACGTAAGCAGTTTTTTTGCAATTAAAGAACAACAAGATCTATAAAACAAAGCAAGTTCGCCCACACAGGAGCGGAATGTTTTAACATTTCAAAACAATTGTAAAGGAGTGTCTTAACACATAGGTTATCTTCGTTACCAGTGCGAAGAAATCAAATCCTAGTCGAGTGGGAATCAAAACTACAACCTGTCGCTTTTATAGTCGCGTGATTGTGCCCCTGTTCCACAAATGGACCCTCAAATCAATACACAATAAGATTTTTTAAATTCAAACCAGTAGTTACTGCGATTAACGCGTCCATCAAAACAATTTTTTTAACTTTACAATATTAAATAATAATAATTGTTGAATTAATTACAACTTAAACTTAACTGTTATGATTTATGAAGGTAATCTTTAATAACAATTCAATTTTGTTTACTTTATTGTTTGTGTCTGAACAATAGTGCTTTAAAAATATATATTTTTATCAACAATCAAATAATAATATTAAGTTCCTTCAAATATATAAATGCCGATAACTTTTTTTTAATGAACCAATTTTAATGTTAACTTGAGTTAAAACAAAGCAATTGGTGAAACTTTCAAAGTAAATCGGTTCAGTACTTTCAGAGAAAAATGTGACCATACAAATAGACAGACAGACAGACAAGAAATTCGGAAAAAATATTTTTGCTTTTTATTATTCTTTTTCACTTAGTAGTTTTGACTGAAATGGATACTCCATTTCAGTCAAAACTACTAAGTGTACAGACAAAATATTTTTACCATTTTATTATATATAGAGATGAGATTTGAACTCATACTCATACTAAAGTGACTCTCATCCCAACTATTTTTCAATCCCGTTTTCCACTGAGGAGCGGGCCTATTAAGGACTACGTTGAATTCACAAGAGTAAATTGCATAAGTACTCTTATTTCCACCAACAAAGAGTCATGCAGAAAGGTGCGAGCTCATTACAAGAGTGAGGAAATGTAAATTTCATTACTCTGAGTGGAAATTGAACCCGCAACCGTCGCGTTTACAAGTAGATAATGTACCACTTCACCACGAGGATCTCAGTAGATTGTTACAATATATTGTTATAGTGTGCCTTTTATATTAGAATCACATCATATTTTCCAGGAATATAATTTCTATTACTTCAACTTCACACAAGAATAATATTTATTATACAAACCCCAAGTAACCTCCAATGTTGAATATCAAGTTAAATATCTAATGTTAATATTCAGAAAGTTATTTCATTCTAGGTATATTTCATACTCTTATTAAACGAGTTCGGTATAAAAATAAGATTTACTTTTGCTTTCCCATTGTATTTCGCTTTTTATTTAACCTTGGGCCTAAGCTCTGAGTAAATATAGATATATTTAAATATATCTATATATATGTACCAATAATTCCCACTAACCGTTTATTTAAATATAGATATATTTAAATAAACGGTTAGTGGGAATTATTGGTACATATTATTATAAAGCTATTGTAGTGAGATAAGGACTTAATACCACGCACGATGGTTATAGCGTAGTATATTGGGGGTTTTAAGGTAGGCAGAAAGTTTCTGCCCAATAAACACCACGTTTTGTCTCGTTGTCAAAGCGAGGAAATGAAAGTAGTTCATTTCCCCAAGTGGAAATCGAACCTACAACCGTAGCGTTTACCCTCAAACACTGTGCTGCTGACTATTGACGAAGGCCTTAATTATTAAAATTATAATATCGTTCTAAGTAATAAATAGTTATTATGTATAGTATTATTTGTTTAAATAAATATTACTTATAAGAACAAAAAAAAACAGCTTCACGCTGTGTCCCGCACACAGCAGGGTAGGCAGAGGGAGCCTAATGTTAAAACTCTCCATTTTCCACTTTTTACCGAATTCTGGAGGCATTGCGTGCTGAGTAGCGGGACTCAACGACGCACTTTGCCGCGACACCAGAGCAAAGAAATGAAAATATAAATTTAAATAAATATCATATCGAGAAATGTGTTATATTTATTCTGTATTTTTTCGACTGTCATTAAACAGAGATATGTTTTTCGAGCATCCTTAGCAAGTAAAAGATTTTACTTGAAGTACTCTAAAATATAGCCACAACTGAACATTTTAACGAGGGTGTTAGTTTTAATCATTTTCAAAAAAAAACAAAAAATATGAAAAGATTTATCTTTTTCAATGTACCTATAGCATTAATCCTCACCAATCTTGGAAAACGAGTGGAGAAGCTAGCGAGGCGTTATTGCGATCTCCATATTTCATTCATTCAAAAATATTATTCGTAACAAAAAGTTATAGCCGGAGAAAATAATTTTTATTTTTATATTGCAAATACGTTAAACTAACTACGTAAGTACGTACGTTGGATAAAATATCACACGAGGCTTCCATGTGATATCGTATGTAAAAATCCAATCAAATCAGCTTTATGTTGTATCACGCACTTAGAAGAGTAGGCAGAGGGAACCTACTGTTAAGATACTCTTTTCCTCACTTTTGCATTGCGAAGGAGTGTCAGAGTTCATAAATAATATTTTTTTTTCAGTCGAGTGGGGATTGAACCCACAATCGTAGCGTTCAGTAACACCCTTGTGCCCCTGCGCCACAACAGCCTCAAAAAAATCTTATTTAAAATCGAATATATACGTCGTCAAATGCGTATCAAAAATTCTAAGAATTTTATTGACCGATAATTCTTATGACGATCGCACTAGTGAAAGCATCAACTGTTGAATATTTCGTATTCAATACTTGAACATTCATTTTATATACAAAACTTGAAATATACCTTAATATTTTCCACATATACAATGAACCCAAATTTCACTGGATATACAGTGAAATAGTTGCCAACACACAACACAACAGTTAAGTTTAAGTTGTAATTAATTCAACACAGAAATTTCTTAAATATTATTATACTTATGGTTTTTTTTAATATTAGATTAGCATATTATATTTGACCAACAAATATATTTTAGTACAACCAAAGTATTTAATGCAAGACGTCAACTCGCTTACAGGTCGGAGGTAAGACAATACCACAACTGACAGTCCAATTATCCAGTCGCGATCCGCAATGGCCTCTGTAGTCTGTTCTCGATGCGATAGTCGTTTTTACAGAAATGATGAGCAAAATAATTGGTTCGCTACAGAAACTTATCGGTATTTTTTTACGATCGACGTTGAAAGTTGAAATCTTTGCTTTTATTAATGTTGTACAGTGAGTTGTCGATGACGTTTTTTTTTATATTTATTTTAATTAAGATTATATTAATGCTTATGAATTTAAAAAAATAATTTATATCAATGTAGTCGTGTCGTCGTGGCGCAGCGGCACAAAGTGTGACTGTAAAACCCACTGGTTGTGGGTTCGATTCCCACTCGAGGAGATGAAATATTTACTTAAATTTATATTTCCATTTCTTCGCTCTGGTGTCGAGGAAAAGCGCGGTGTTGAGTTCTGCCACTCAACACGCAATGCCTGCAGAATTCGGCAGAAAGTGGGGAACCTTTGCCTACCCTGCTGTGTGCGGGATACAGCGTGAAGCTGAATTTATATCAAGATTATTAGTTTCACGCTGTATCTCGTTATCACACAGGGTAGGCAGAGTTCCCCACTTTCTGGTGAAATCCGGAAGTTGAGTAGCGTGCTTGCGTATTGAGTAACGGAGCTCACAGATAAACTTTACCTCGACATCAAAGCGAAGAAATGTAAATATAAATTTAAATAAATATTTCAATTTCTCGCGTGGGGATCAGACTCACCAACAGTCGCCACAATCACACACTTACTTGCGTATTGAGTAACGGAACTCACAGATAAACTTTACCTCGACATCAAAGCGAAGAAATGCAAATATAAATTTAAATAAATATTTCAATTTCTCGAGTGGGGATCAGACTCACCAACAGTCGCCACAATCACACACTTGTGCCCCAGCACCACAATTGGCCTCATATTAAGATTGGAATAAGTATAGGTATACTTAATAAACAATAATAGAAATACTGATAAGAAGAAATATTAATCTTGAAGGATCACCAATAAAAAAAGTTATATATAATATTTTTTTGTGTAAAAATTATGTACTTTTAAATAGTATCATTTATAACTAATCGTATTAAGTCTTCGATACAGCCTCATAAAATAGCTTCTATAATTAACATCGATAACACGTTTGGCATCAACGTAAGTAGTCTTGCTAAAATCCTCCGGTATAGTAGCAGCATTGTTAATTAATATGTCAAGACTTGAATGTTGTTGTTTCAAATGTTTGGCAAAATTTTCTACATTTTTTTTGTCAGTAGTATCCAATTGGTAGAAAATTGGATTGAATGCTTCTTCTTTCAGTTTTTGTATAGCATCTTTTCCTCTTTTTATGTCTCGAGCAGTTAAATACACTACTTTAACCCCACGCCTACAGAGTTCTCTCACAATACCGAAACCGATTCCCTTATTAGAACCGGTCACTACAGCAACTTTATCGATCATTATGACTCGACAGGCAGCGCCCGACTGAAGGATATTTGAAAACATTATTATGTGACTAGTACTCATTGTTTTGAATTATCTAACATTAGATTGTAACATAAGTATCATCGATAATTATAATGCACTTTAATATGTATGAAATAATTAAAATATTTTCTTAATATTATTGTTTTTTTTTTTTCAATATAAACAAATAATTTTTCTTCTTGTTTTCAATATATAGGGATATATTATATGAATTTCAACACACTTTAATACGCTTTGTCCCGTAAACTAGGCAGAATTTGACTGGCGTCTTAACATTTGACTCCGTCTGCCTCACTCAGTCACTTTCTACGAACCATTAGATAACATTTTAATTTCATTACTCATTAAGTAAATTTTAGTATTTACAATGTAAATTTATGTTTATTTCAACATTATATGAAATTCGTGTAAACATAATTAATGCGCGAATTGCTTTGTGCAATATATTTGCTATATTGATCATTAACATTGTTTATTTAACACTTCACGTGAACTATTTGCAATTATAGTATGAGTGGCAAATTCTTGACACTGACTTCCTATATACCATATATTAAAATAATTGTATGTACCATAATAATAAATGTACCATGTACTAACATAATTGAAGCCAGTTGTGGCACAGGGTTCGCAGAGAGAATCTAGGAACTTACTTTTACTCTCCATTTAGACATCTCCGTCCTCCACTTTCCGCCAGATTTTTCAGGCATTACGTGTTGAGTGGTGAAATTCAACTCCGCGCCCCATACCAAAGCGAGAAATTAAAAATATTAAGTATTTAATGTTCTCGAATGGAATTGCCATTCGAGAAAATGAACATACCTCTGCCCCACGACTGGGTTCAATATTTCTAAGTAAGAATTAAGTACAAAACAAACATCATCCTACAATTTCCTAACTTTATATGTAAATAGAATCAAAATATAAAATCAATAATCCAATGTAAACTACCTATTTACTTCTAACGAATGTTAAATGCTTTCATAATATTAACAAACTTGTTTACCATACATCAGCGTAAGTATCACTGAGTTCTCCTTTGTATAATATTGCGCAATATACATATATGTATATAAATGTATCAATATTATATCTCTATCACTCTATCAATATTATGTTGGAATTTGAATATTTATTTGTAAATATTTGATTGGATGATGTTAAAACATTAAAACTAAAACAGTTAAGTGCGAGTCGGACTCGTCTACTATTACTATACGTGTATTAATATCATGATCGTAGGTTAATGCGTACCACTATAGTACGTCTTATAAAAATTGACTAATTTAAGTTTGCGAGCGTTGCATTCGTTTTATATGAAATAAACTGCAAATATAAGTTTGTAATGTTTTTTTATATATTTGTACTGTCTTTATTTGGTTTATATAATTTTAACTTGTTACTTCCATGCGATCCTCAGATAAGTGAAAAAAAAGGTAAAACAAATTATGATACGGTAGAAAATTAGCATCAACTTTAAAATATATCTAAATCTTAATAACTTTTTTTATTTTCCTCTCTTTATCCGTTTTTTAGCTTCGTGGCGTATCCAACACTTAATATAGAAAACTTAATATCAAGACATTCCATTCCATCGTGGCCGAACTCGCTTTATATTGTATCAGATCAATTAAATAAAAACAAATCATTCCCCCGAGTGAGAATCGAATCCACAACAATGACGTTTACAATCAAACGCTTGCCACTCATCTTAAAAAGTAAAAATGACTTTTGCAATTCTAAAACATCCATTGACTTCTCTTATATACCTACTCTTCCAATGAATGTCATAAGCCAACGTTTATAGTGAACAGTGGAAATGCAGGCAAATTGCGTAGCAGCTCTTGAATACGTACCGTGACTTGTTCAAATATCGGAATCGATAGGCTATGCTCGTAAATACGGCTTCAAATTCATTTGTAAAGTGGAAAGTATCAATGTTTAGCCTTTTTAACCGACTTTTGTTCTGTAAAAGGAGAAGGTTATCAATTCGATTATTTTTTTTTTTCAATGCTTGTTACCTCAGAGGTTTGGACTGGCTGAACCTATTTTGATGAATCTTTTTTTGAAAGCTGGTGGATTCCGTGTTTGGTCTAGTGTTGACAATGTTATCTATTAGGAAACCGCATAAATCTTAAAAAGTCTAGCCCGATAAGCATGGGAAATCTGTACTGGCTTCTAATGAATTATTTTTAATACTAGCTGTCCGCCTGCGGGTTCGCCCGCTTGAACTACATGATTATTCATTTAATAAACAGAATTGACTGACAACTATAATGACTTCTAATATGATTTTTTATTACTTTAATCTGTAATTTTCCAATATGATTTTTTTACTACACTATCGTAATTTCTTTAAGGTTTTATGATTGTTTTGTGTAATGTTATCAACATTGCTTTTTATTGCTTGATATTTATAATAATATACTTTGAGCATTGATACATAAAGCTAATTATTTATTATACGTATATATTTTTGTAACATTACATTCTTTTTACCTATGTTAAGTACGTCTTATGATAATTTTAAAACTCTGTTAAATGTTCTGATGTCAGTGAGTAATTTAATTTACTCCTTCAAAAACAGCTTTAAATGTTAAATTATTGATTTGGGTAAGAATTAATAATATTCTATATAACATGATTGCTGTAGTTTTTAAATTAGTTACATAAATTATTAGGTGAATGTACAATTGGTACATATGTAGTTATTACAGAGTACACGTAGAAAGGATGTTTTAAGATATTTTAATATAGATTTATTTCAAACGAACGAATGAACCAAAGAATCTATGTATTTAGCTTCACGATGTATCCCGCACGCAGCAAGGTAGGCAGAGGGAACCTAATGTAAGATACTCCGTTCCCCACTTTCTGCCGAATTCTGGAGGCATTGCGTGTTGAGTGGCAGAACTCAACGCCGCTTTGCCTCGACACCAGAGCGAAGAAATGGAAATATAAATTTAAGTAAATATTTCATTTTCTTGTATGGGGATCGAACCCACAACCAATCTATTTTGTCACATTTTGTGTCTCTGCGCCAGTCATGGCACAATTATATAATATAATTGCTAGTCTTAATATAAGATAATAACTTTACTATTTTAAAATTAATCTAGGGCTCCGATAATTATGTACGTGATATAACGAAAATAAACTTAATAAAATAAAAATATCGCCTCCATTAGGGAATATTGAATTTCCGCGCGGACAATAAAAGGACATTTAGTATGGAATATAGGATCGACGGTGGATCTAAAATATGAACTGAACAGTTAAGCTGACGAATCTTTTAGTTCTGGTTTAATATTCCGTTTTTGATGCAATTTTTAATATTTTTTTTAACATTAGTAAAATGCTTAGTGTGTTTTGTTAATAAATCCGTTGTGTTGATATAGTTATAATAGTTTATGCTATATATTAATAACAATCATTTGGTATGAAAGAACCCGATAAATATTTTTAACACGATATGTGTGTTTTAGCTGTGCAATACCCCGCAAATAGCAGGGTAGTAGAGAAAATTTAGTATAATATTAAGACACTTTTTGAACGAGAACTCTGCCCCAATTCAAAATATTGACTGTTGAGTAGCGCTTTGTGCGGAATATGAGCGGAAAATAAAAGTAATACATTTCTCGACTAAACTAGACGTTGAACCCACAACCATCGCGTTTACAGCTTGCGGCCGACGGCCTGAACATTAACTTGTATCTTAGTTATCATCTTATAATAGATAATTAGGTGGAAAATTAATTAAATTAATTATTATGACCCGAGTTAACTGACGTTTCATGCTGTCTATCAATTATTGGAGGAAGTCGAGAGTAAATCGCGGTTAATATGCTAATTTCATTTCTAATCACAATAAGCTGTCAAAGAGAATACTGATACTGTGCGGTATAACGAACGGGGTATATTAAAACTATAGATCAGTTGTTTATTCTGAAAGTTTGTACAAACTTTACGTACTCAAAACCTACAGGACCGTACAATTTCGAAATTTGGCAAGAAATGAAAAGTGCATACTAAAACGTTGATATACAATCCCAAAATTGGTACAGAATCCTAGGCAAGTAGAGTTCGACTCGCACTTGACCAGTTTTTCTTTATTATTTTACAAAGTGCAATAAAGAGTATTTGTATAAATTTAAACGGGAGATCTATGAAGCAAGACTGGTTCATAGTGATACCTGTCTGATGAAGAGATAGGCAACAAAACTAGCGTTGGTTATTGCCACCCAAGTGACCCAACACGCTTCATCCGTAACAGCGGGAAGGGGAGTACGGTGGAAAATAGCTACGTCTAATATACGAGGAGTGAAAAGAAGATAAATGAATTATTACATGTGATTGATGATAGAGATTTGGATGTTGTTTGTGCGACTGAGGCCCAGCGAAAGGGCCCCGACACGACAATTTTGCCGGCCAGCTTTGTCTCGCTTTGTGTGGTTTTTTTACCAGAGAGCGAACGGGGGTGCCAAGGGTAGGTGGCGGTGTAAGTACAATCACAAATTCCAATTCTATACATCCATCCCCGAAAATTTAAACGAAAATTATATTTAAAAGCGTAATACAATACTTCTTTAGAAAACACATAAAAAAATTGTATGTGAGTTTTGGAATTCCGTCAAGGCTGGTTCTAGGAGGTGCGGGTTCACATCCCACAACTACTTTTGAATTTTTATATGTTTTATAAGTTTTTTTTCTTTATTAAATGCGAAATAACATTTATCAAAATATTTAAAATATTATAATAGAGCATGGTCCATACCAGTACATACAATCATCAAGAGCTCAAATATCTCGATACAGATATGCGCAATTTATTACTGAGCAATTTTAATATTAAAACGTATGGACATATTATGTATATAGATTCTACGTACATATATGTATAGTATCTATCTATCGTGGGTCGAAACATTTAACTATTCTATTAAATTGCGACTTTCTTTTAATTTAATATGAAAATTTGAGGCCAGTCGTGGCTCGTGGCACAAAGTATGACTGTAAACGCGACTGGTTGTGGGTTCGATCCCCTTAATAGAAATAGAAGTATATAATCATATTTTCCATTAGGGTTCCGTAACCTGCTATACAGGAAATGTGTAAAGACAAAAATGTAACCTAATAATGTATAGATATATTAATATCTATATATTATTTCAATTTGAGGCCAGTCGTGGCGCAGCGGCACGAGGTATGACTGTAAAACCGACTGGTTGTGGGTTCGATCCCCACTCGAGGAGATGAAATATTTATTTAAATTTATATTTCCATTTCTTCGCTCTGGTGTCGAGGTTAAACGCGGCGCGCAATGCCTCCAGAATTCGGCAGAAAGTGAGGAACGGAATGTTTTAACAATAGGTTCCTTCTGCCTACCCTGCTGTGTGCGGGATACAGCGTGAAGCTGATTTTATTATTTCAATGTATAGATACGTCTCGATACTTACCGAAATTTCAATCATAAAAATAATATTCATATAGCAGTAGTAGTACCTAGTAGTCGTTCTAAAAGGCACACAAGAAAGGCCATTCAGGTATATTTTGCTAATAAAATATTCCACTGAGAAAACGATTCCTTGTTTTTATTTAATCCATATAAAATAAGTAAGCAGGTGAAGGGGATGGTAGAAATTCCACGTCCGCGCCCCCACACAACCCTCTTTCAACGGAATATTTGAGTGCCTAAAGGAAATCCTTTCATTTGGCCTCACAGTAATTACGCTTAGTGAGCCTTTTCTAAAAATCCCTAATTTCAGTGGAGAAATAACTAAGAGATTTTTTTTTGGCTATTTGAAGCCTTTAGGCCATTTTTTTGATCACATTGTTATATTTGTATAAGGCTTTTGTGTAAGTTTTGAAATACAAAGATATATAGACATATTATTATATGTGAGGCCGGTCGTGGCGCAGCGGCGTGAGGTGTGACTGTAAAACCGACTGGTTGTGGGTTCGATCCCCACTCGAGGAGATGAAATATTTACTTAAATTTATATTTCCATTTCTTCGCTCTGGTGTCGAGGTTAAGCGCGGCGTTGAGTTCTGCCACTCAACACGCAATGCCTCCAGAACTCGGCAGAAAGTGGGGAACGGAGTGTCTTAACACTAGGTTCCCTCTGCCTACCCTGCTGTATGCGGGATACAGCGTGAAGCTGATTTATTTATTTTATTATATGTATTTAGGGCCGTGGCTGTGGGACTGTAAACGCGACAGGTTGTGAATTCGATTCCCACCTGAAGAAATGAAATATTTAATATTTTCGTTCCTCCGCTATGGTAAGGAGATAAAGCGCGGTGTTGATTTCCGCCACTTAACGTGCGATGCCTCCAGAGTTGGCTAGAAAATGGGGAACGGAATATATCTTAATGGAGTGTTTTAACACTAGGTTCTTAGATTCCCAGCAATGTGCGGGATACAGCGTGATCCTAAAAAAATATTACGTATATATAATCTTAGTGATGCAATTATAACGCAGATAAGATATGTTTAGCAAAGAAATGGATGGTTTTTGATATTTATTTTATATTTGCTATTTAGCTCCGGGATAGTGATAACTGGCAAAGAAATAGGGTGAAACGTGATGGGAAAAGTTTTTTTTCTTCGAATTCAAGTTTTAAAAAATACCATTTATTCTATTATCTAATAAATAAGTTATAGTGTAATTAATTAGAATGATTTTAATTTGCATTGTCGTTCCAAGCTTTTAAAGTTGGCGCGATAATCAAGCGCCAATTCAGATCTGCTCCTCCGTCATCGACCAGGACGTGGGAGAACGTGGTATATGAAGTAGGACCTTGAATAAGTTCTCGCTGTTATTTAAAAAAAAATTAAAATATAATGCTTATAATGACATTACTCAAAGTATTGTCCATCATTAGAGACCACTTTCTCCCATCTCTCTGGTAGCAATTGAATCCCCCGTCGGAAAAACGACTCATCTTTCGAGGCAATCCAGGAATCAAGCCATTTTTCGGCTTCTTCAAAAGAATGGAAGCGCTGCTCGCTTAAACCGTGCGCCATCGACCGAAACAAGTGGTAATCGGAGGGGGCTATGTCCGGTGAATACGGCGGGTGGGGTAGAACTTCCCATTGAAGTGTTTCCAGGTAAGTTTAGACTGGCTGACTGGTAATAGCTCCAACTTCCCTTACTCTCTCCTGAGGAACTTTCTCCTGATGACTCCCTTAGTCATGGCGATGCTCCCGCTAGTCTTCAAGGCTACGTGTATTCTATGAGATATCATGAGACATCCAAATGGGGATTACTGCGGGCCACAATCTATCCAGAACAAGGATTGTCAGCACAAAAGCATTTTAATAATAAAAAAGGATTTTTTATACATTTTTTATTAGTCCCGCATATAACAGGTTAGGCAAAATTTACCTAGTGTTAAGACACTCTATTTCCCACTTTTCACCGAATTGTCGACGCATTATATATTGAATGAACGAACTCGACGAACTTCTTATTGTTTATAAAGAGGATTTATAATGGTATACATTTTGCAAGAGTATTAGTGATAAAACGCTATAATTAGAAATGTAAATTACATCATTTAATACTGTAAAATTATTTCTTTCATGAGGAAATGTTAATTAATAAAATAACAAAATGGAATAAGGAAAATTTATGTAAATTATATAAAATCGGTATAAAGCCGTCACCATTGAATGAGTGTCAGGAAAGGCTTTATGAAGCAACAGGCGACATTATATTAGGTTCTATTGTTTGGCACAAGTTAAAAGTTGAACCTCCGAGCAAATTAACGCCGAGAAAACGATGTTTTTTTTTTCTCTTATAAAAAATCTCTTTAAAAATATTTTTGAGGTCGGTCGTGGCGCACGGGCACTAAGTGTGACTGTAAAATCGAGTGGTTGTGGGTTCGATTCCAACTTGAGGAAATGAAATATTTATTTACATTTATATTTTCATTTCTTCACTCTGGTGTCGAGGCAAAGCGCGGCGTTAAGTCCCGCCACACATCACACAATACATCCGGAAATTGAAGGAAAGTGACACTAGGTTCCCTCTGCTCTGCTGTGTGCGGGGATACAATGATGAATGATGAAGCGGATGAAGCTGATTTTTTTTTATTTTCTATCATATTTTTATGAATGGGTGAAAAGTGAACAGAGTGACCAGAACAGAGTGACCAGAACAGAGTGGGTATTTATTTAAATAGTAGATTGATGAAGTGAAAAAAAACTGAAAAAAATACAGGATTTTATTGTTTTTATAGTGTTTTTCCACACTAAGATAAAAAAATACTATTTAAAAATAATAATATCTAAAAATTAAATTAAAAATTAAATTAGCTTCACGCTGTATCCCGCACACAGCAGGGTAGGCAGAGGGAACCTAGTGTTCAGACCCTCCGTTCCCCACTTTCTGCCGAATTCTGGAGGCATTGCGTGTTGTGTGGCAGAACTCACCGCCGCGCTAGTCACAGTCACGTCGACTGTGACTGTGACTGTGACTGTGACTGTGACTGTGA